>JAQFYJ010001156.1:0-10053 GCA_034694685.1 Isotoma anglicana | reverse complement strand
AAGTCAGATCGAACCTGCCGAAGGTGACCATTTTTCCCATAAGGTTAACATAGGGACCGTTATGGTTACTTAATTATATGAATTCCAGTCTGGACCCTTAATAATAAAATGATTTGGTTTATGTCATGTGTTAACTGTTAATAGAAAATGTTTTTGGGCTTTATCTAATTATATCATATACTCACAGTGTTGAAAACTGTTGGTAATAAATGCTTGCATTTTTAACAATACATTTATTGCAATTATTTTGATAATCTTGCTTCTTATGTAAACAAATACCAACCCTTATCAAAAACGGTGATAAGATGAACAAAAGTTCAAGCACCCGGGACACCAGAATTCACTCAGAATTTGAGGCTTCAGGATTTATTTCAAAATATAATTTAATGGTGAATAGATATTTTATTTGTGAGTGAATACTGTTTGTTTATAGTGCTTTTCAATATTGAAGATTTTGAAGGGGGAAAATGGCCTATATTATGGTTCCCATTGAATCACATCCGGCTCACCAGCCTAATGTTGAAATAAAAGATTTAGTGCAGGTTATGTCAGATGATCTTGTCCTGATTAGAGAATGGTTCCGGCTGAGTGACAATTTGGGATTACCAAATCAGAATAAAGCAAGATGGCAGCAAGGTATCCGCAATTTAACTTTACAATACTATGAACTGTTTTCTGAGATGCTCCAAACTTGGACCTCAATATCATTGACGACAACTCCAAGTGCGAAAACTGTCCAAGACTTGTGTCGAGTTCTGAGAGATATCAATTGCAATGCAGTTGCAGGTATTTCCTTTTATATTGGATATTGTTACTGATGAATAAACATGATCAATATATTATGGGTATAAATAAATCGTTTAAAAGTGATAAATAATATCCGAAACTTACAAATTTTACTAAATTTTTAGAACGCCTTGAGGAACGCTTTGACAAACATTCACTCATCGCAACCAGGCCGCACACAGTTATTGAAGTTAACAAAAGAGATGCTATCAATGTAAGGGTAATTATTGGTCAATCCCATCGAAAAATATTTTAAATGAAGACTTAAACAAATTATTAAAATAGGAAACCGAATACGCTGCATATGTTCCAGTGGTTATAAATGAATATGGCATGTCAGAACCACGCGCACGAGTAAAACAGAAAACACAGTGGCCAATAACGCATGGATTAAAGGAACCAATTAAAAACTTTAGCGGTCGAAGTGAAGAACTCCAAACGATGAAGTCGTGTTTCTACAACTTCAAGAAAGACAATATTATATTAATTTGTGGGTTAGGAGGGATAGGAAAAACAGAATTGTGCAGAAAATTTGCACGTAGCATCATTTCCCGTTACAAGAAATTTGCCACGAATATTAGGAGAAATAATACAGTTATAAGTCGTGTTTGGCTCCATGGGGAAAATTTTGAATCACTGCGCAACTCCGTGTTAGAACTGGCAAGAGATTTATTGGTTACTAGTACAACCGAATTAACCCCTTCACAGTATTTCCAATTTATTGCATCACATATTTTACAAAACTGTGATCGTTTACTGGTTATCATTGACAATATAGATTTCAAATATGATGAGTTCTTTAAACTGGTTCAAAAAGTAAAATTGTCGAAATATTCAGGGCAAATTTTTGTTGTTGTGACGAGTAGAAATAGATTGGTACTTGAAGGTGCAGGAACTACACTGCTACTCGACGTTCTTTCAAAGAACCAAGCTAGAGATATGTTAAAAAGTTCGATTGATTCCGTGACAGATTCAGAAGCTGATCAAGTGTGTTATTTGGTTCAGAATTTTCCCTTAGCACTGCAGCAAGCAATAGCTTATATTAAACAACAAAGAAATTTTCCAATGACACTTAATTACAGTGTTATTAATTATGTTGAAGAGTTTGAGAACAAAAAAGCAGAAATGCTTGGGTTAAAATTAAATGAAATTGATTTTAATTACTCAATGACTACTTTAATAACTTGGAACATGACCATTGAGAAAATGAGTTTATGTGCGGAAGAAATTTTGAAAATAATGGCTCATTTAGAGCCTGATAGGATTAATATGCTCTTTTTGAAAGCGATTTACAAAGGGGCGGAATTTGATGAAGGCCTCAACTTGATGTTTAGGTATTCCCTTGTTAAGAAAGAAGATGATATCGTCAGTATTCATAGGTTGGTTCAGGAAATTATCAGGAGTAAAATGAAAAATCCTGAAGATTATTGTAAGGCTTTGTTTAAGAGTACCCTGGCATCTTGTGCAGAATTCAGCAGACATTCAAATCGACGTCGGTCTGAAATAGCTCACTTAATCACCATTAGCAAATTTGCTTGGGAAAATCAAATATATTTTGGACATGATGCACTATTACTCGTTTTAGAGCGTGATGGACTAAGCACCAATGTTCCATACATTGAACCACATCTTTTACCCTGTAATCTTTGCATTGGCTCAAATATTTTAAACGAGACCGATAGTAAAGGAAGAGAATGGCTTGTAAACATAATTGTTTCCCTTTTTGTAAGAGACTGTTTACCACTTGAAGCAGGTTTGAAAATATCAGAAAGGTATTTTGGTAAAACAAGCAATATAACTTTTGCAGTTAAAAACCGGCTGGTCAAAAGATTGTGGGGTTTAGGTGAAATCTCTAAATCCATTCAATTATGTGAAGAACTGATTCTTTTCCCATTTATGGAGTGTCAGAAACAAGATTATTTAAAAACCATGGAACACATTGTTGGGACAATCGACGAAAAAGTGGAACAAGAAATACTTGAAAGAGTTAGCAAAATTGTTGCCCAGCTGGGTGACATTTTATCAAACGATCAATTAAAAGGAATAGAAATGAAGCTCAAACTTACACAAAAATCCCATTTGTTAAAAAAAGCTCGTAAGTCTGCATTACGACAAATGTGCTGCGCGGCCGCGGTTGGTGGAATTTTATATTTTATCATAATCACTCTAGGTGTTAAGTATTTTCTTGAAGACTTATGGTTTCCGGATTCTCTCTTATTGGGTTTTGATATTTGTTTATTATTTTATATAATTTATTCGATTTTGTATGTCATTTGGTTATGTTATAAGTTAGACACGGCTACACGGTTTAAGTTCAATATATGTGTATGTTTTTCTTTATTGATGATAATATTCTATGTGATAATAAGATTCTTATTTATAAAACACAATAATAGAAATGAAAATCAGCCCAGGTGGCCAGGCATGCATCGTCCTAATCGTATTGATCTTGAAATTTCGTCTAATATATCTAACACTGCTATTGTATCTTTTACTGTTCCAAGTGATATTGGAATTAAACCGTTCGGCAAGATTTCAGATTACTGACAACCTTCAACTGGATACTCAACAGCACGAGTCGAAACATATTTAATAAAATCGTAATCATGCAAATAATCAATATGCTGGCAAGCTATTTCTTTAAAAAATCTTCTTTTTCTTGAAACAGTGCTCTTGGTTCTATTTCGGAAAGATGGAAAGTTTCCATTGGTAGATTTGAAGCTATTTCTGTGACGGTACGGTCTCTTTTTTCCATGGCAATTCGATTTTTTAGTATGAATCCTGCTGTCTGTTTAACAATTAGATAAGGTGCGAAAACCCCTTGGTGTCTTGCCTTATGCATATTATCTACATTATCAATCTGAATCATTATAGTTACAGTCGAAAAATGGGTTTCTGAAATTGCGACTTTTTCAAACTCCTGGTGCAGACTACGTTTCACTGGTTTCTTAGGCTTTTCAGATGCAAATTGGTATCTGCATTCCTAAGTTTCTTGTCCAAGTCTTCTCCTCCAACTGCGAAAGTTTGCGCATAAATAAAGATTTGCATGGAAAAATTGGCATTTATATTTTTATACCTGTTTCCACTTTTACACTTTGGACGTGGACTCTTCATTCACGAGGTCAGCAAACTTTTTTAACATGGGAGAAGACGTAAGCGTACATAATCCCAGACTTCCGAATACTTCAAGTTGATATTCAAACCAAAAGCCAACTTCAAAAATTGTACTTTTCGAGTCAACTTCCCTTTTTAAGTTTCTACAGACTCGTGAAACGTTAAATCTTTACATTGTGCAGGAAATAATATAATTGAGTAATTTCCTTATCGAGTTTATTTATATTTTTAGTTATATAATAGTATATTAAATTTATTTAAAAAATATTTTCTTAATTTACAATACATTTACAAGTAAATATATTTGAGTAAAATTGGAATAAATGAGTATCAGTTAAATGCCTAAAGAGTATATACAGATTATTATAAAGCAATACATCAAAAGAGATTGTTTTAATTAAAATTTTTAACACCTCTCTTTATTGATGTACCATCTTATGGTGTAACTAGATTTAGGTATTAAAAATTTATATGTTAAGTTTGGATCTGTAGTGTTTCTTATAATAAAAATCACACAATACAATAATAAACCATATCAAGTACGGGTGTAACCAAGTAACCAAAGCTGCATGTTTGACTTGTATTAAATATTTTCAAACAATACAATATTTGAAACGACATATCGTATTTCTTGAACATTTTATTAAGACCTACTCTCAAGTACCTATCCAAATATGTAAAACTTGATATTTGACCTTTTTTGACCTTTGACCTCAATTTGTGACCTCCCTGACCTTGTAGGACAAAAACGGTTATGACAGTTGGATTTATGACATTTCGTAGATGTCAAAACATACCTCACATGATTTTTATGAATGTTGCGCTTCGAAGCGCTCATGACCAGTGCGCTTAATTTCAATACCAAAAGTTCCTGTAAAATACTGCGTCCAAAACCGAAAACCGCATGTCAATATGTCAATCCGTTCGAAAGTTATTGACGTGACAGACAGACGGACGGACGGACAGAGCATTCCCATAAAGTAGCTTTCGGTGCTTAATAATGTCATGTGCTAACTGTTAATAGAAAATGTTTTTGGGCTTTGTCTAATTATATCATATATTCACAGTGTTGAAAACTGTTGGTGATAAAGGCTTGTATTTTTAACAATACATTTACTGCAATTATTTTGATAATCTTCTTCTTGTGTAAACAAATTCCAACCCTTATCAAAAACGGTGATAAGATAAACAAAAGTTTAAGCACCCGGGACACCAGAATTCATTCAGAATTTGAGGCTCCAGTATTTATTTCAAAATATAATTTAATATTGAACAGATATTTTATTTGTGAGTGAATACTGTTTTTTTATAGTGCTTTTCAATATTGATAATTTTGAAAGGGGGAAAATGGCCTACGTTATTGTTCCCACAGAATCACATCCGGCTCACCAGCCTAATGTTGAAATAAAAGATTTAGTGCAGGTTATGTTGAATGATCGTGTCCTGATTAGAGGATGGTCCCAGCTGAGTGACACTTTGGGATTACCATATCAGAATAAAGCAAGATGGGAGCATGGTATCCGAAATTTAACTTTAGAATACTATGAACTGTTTTCTGAGATGCTCCAAACTTGGACATCAATATCATTGACGACAACTCAAAGTTCGAAAACTGTCCAAGACTTGTGTCAAGTTCTGAGAGATATGAATTGCAATGCAGTTGCAGGTATTTCCTTTTATATTGGATATTGTTACTGATGAATAAACATGATCAATATATTATGGGTATAAATAAATCGTTTAAAAGTGATAAATAATATCCGAAACTTACAAATTTTACTAAATTTTTAGAACGCCTTGAGGAACGCTTTGACAAACATTCACTCATCGCAACCAGGCCGCACACAGTTATTGAAGTTAACAAAACAGATGCTATAAATGTAAGAGTAATTATTGGTTATCGACAAATATTTTAAATGAAGCCTTAAACAAATTTTCAAAATAGGAAACCGAATACGCTGCATATGTTATAAATGAATATGGCATGTCAGAAACACGCGCAAGAGTAAAACAGAAAAAACAGTGGCCAATAACGCATGGATTAACGGAACCAATTAAAAACTTCAGTGGTCGAAGTGAAGAACTCAAAACCATGACGTCGTGTTTCTACAACTCCAAGGAAGACAATATTATATTAATTTGTGGGTTAGGAGGGATAGGAAAAACAGAATTGTGCAGAAAATTTGCAAGTAGCATCATTTCCCGTTACAAGAATTTTGGCGCGAATATTAGGAGAATTTATGCAGTTATAAGTCGTGTTTGGCTCCATGGGGAAAATTTTGAATCACTGCGCAACTCCGTGTTAGAACTGGCAAGAGATTTATTGGTTACTAGTACAACCGAATTAACCCCTTCACAGTATTTCCAATTTATTGCATCACATATTTTACAAAACTGTGATCGTTTACTGGTTATCATTCACAACATAGATATCAAATATGATGAGTTCTTTAAACTGGTTCAAACACTAAAATTGTCAGAATATTCAGGGAAAATTTTTGTTGTTGCGACGAGTAGAGATAGATTGGTACTTGACAGTGCAGGAATTGCACTGCTATTCGATGTTTTTTCAAGGAACCAAGCTAGAGATATGTTACAAACTTCGATTGATTCTGTGACAGATTCAGAAGCTGATCAAGTGTGTAATTTAGTTCAGAATTTTCCCTTAGCACTGCAGCAAGCAATAGCTTATATTAAACAACAAAGAAATTTTCCAATGACACTTAATTACAGTGTTATAAATTATGTTGAAGAGTTTGAGAACAAAAAAGCAGAAATGCTTGGGTTAAAATTGAATGAAATTGATTTTAATTACTCAATGACTACTTTAATAACTTGGAACATGACCATTGAGAAAATGAATTTATGTGCGGTAGAAATTTTGAATATAATGGCTCATTTAGCGCCTGATGGGATTGATATACTTTTTTTGAAAGCGATTTACAAAGGGTCCGATTTTGATGAAGGCCTCAACTTGCTGTTTAGGTATTCCCTTGTTAAGAAAGAATCGTCAGTATTCATAGGTTGGTTCAGGAAAATTTCAGGAGTAAAATGAGAAATTCTGAAGAATACTGTAAAGCTTTGTTTAAGAGTACATTGGCATATTGTGCAGAATTCAGCAGAAATTCAAATCGACATCGGTCTGAAATAGCTCACTTAATCACCATTAGCAAATTTGCTTGGGAAAATTTCGGACATGATGTACTATTACTCGTTTTAGAACGTGATGGACTAAGCACCAATGTTCCATACATTGAACCACATCTTTCACCCTGTAATCTTTGCATTGGCTCAAATATTTTAAACGAGACCGATAGTAAAGCAAGAGAATGGCTTGTAAATATAACTGTTTCCCTTTTTGTAAGAGACTGTTTACCACTTGAAGCAGGTTTGAAAATATCAGAAAAGTATTTTGGGGAGACAAGCAATATAACTTTTGCAGTTAAAAACCGGCTGGTCAAAAGATTGTGGGGTTTTGGTGAAATCTCTAAATCCATTCAATTATGTGAAGAACTAATTCCTTTCCCATTTATGGAGTGTCAGAAACAAGATTATTCAAAAACCATGGAATACATTGTTGGGGCAATTGACGAAAACGTGGAAGATGAAATACTTGAAAGAGTTAGCAAAATTGTTGCCCAGCTTGGTGACATTTTACCAAACGATCAATTAAAAGGAATAGAAATGAAGCTCGAACTTATACAAAAATCCCAATCATTAAAAAAAGCTCGTAAGTCTGCTATATTACGACAAATGTGCTGCAGGGGCGCGGTTAATGGTATTTATATTGTTATCGGAATTATTCTTCAAATGTTATTCTTGGGTGTTGTTCATAAATTATGGTTTCCGATATTATCTTATTCATTTGTAGATATATGTATCGTAATTTATTTGGTTTTGTGTGTCATTTGGCTTTTTCATAAGTTAGACAGGAACACACGCTTTCTATACAATATTTGTATATGTTTACTTTTATTGATGATAATACTGTGGGTGATGTTTATGTTCTTAATAAAAGAACGAAGCATTAGATATGAAAATCAACCAAAAGTTACACAAATGATTAGAATCAGACACCAAGATCTTGATCTCTGGATTAGTAAAAATTTAAAAGATTAAATTAATGATAAAACAATTTAAGGTAGTTTTAAAAATCTAAAATATTGTCTTAGGTTAAGGTCAGAAAAAAAACGTATTATTCTTCTTTACTTTTTATCTTAGGTTAAGATCAGAAAAACAACTTGTTTTTCTTCCCTGTTTTTCGTTTATTATCTTATAATCTTTAAGTATAAAAAGGGAGCTGTTTCCCATTGTAAAGACACACTTCTCTTCTAACCAGTGCTGAAGTTCTAAGTGCAATACACTTAGAAAGTCCTAAGGTTAAAATTCTTACAATTTCTTTTTAATTTTTAAGTTTCCATACTATAAAAAAAAAGATTTCCACACAACAACTTTTACTTTTTTTCGTAAAACATCTATTTATTTTATTTCATCATCAGAATTATTTGAGAGTAACTGGAACATTATAAATTTACCGTTTTGAGACTAAAGCATTGTAAAAATCACTAATTAATTTTAAACATATGTTATGGATTGATGTCAAATTAGAAATAAACCAGATTTTATAATTATTTTGTGTCTGTTTTTCTGTTAGGTTATTTTCTGATATATTTGAGGTTTTTATTTGCGGAATCACAAATGGCTAGTAATAAAGTTTGTATTTTCCATTTTGAAGAAAAAATCTATTAAATAATATTTTCCATTTTGAAGATAAATAAGTTCATCAATTTTGTGAATGCCCATGCCCATCTACCCATCTGGATGTTTCGTAAAACATTTTTTATTTGCCAGCCAAGGGTTACTCAACTACCTAATAGAAAGCAAATGATTTCATAGACCATGTGTCCCTAGTTTAAAATAAATATCGTACACCGTTCGAAAGTTGTCCAGTGCGCACGGACTAACAGACGGACTTTTGAACAGACACCACTAACGGTCACATAATGTATCTCACGATACTTATTAAAACGGTTTAGTTTAAACATAAAAGCAACTATTTCTATCATCTCTTTCTTAGCAATATTTTTTTTTCAGTCGAGACTAAAGAACAAAAAATGTCGGTTCTGAACGTCTTTGTAACGAAATATAATAAACTACATAATAATATAACATAAACTATTTGCGATTTACGAATTACCAGTAAGTTTATTAAGGAGCGGAGCTCCTACATGGAAATGTTCTGCCTGTTCATTACACGATAACTCAACAATGGATGCAAATATTGGGATAAAACTTTATATACTGATTTAAGACCTCAAGAGCTTTCATGGGTTAACAGATGGATTCTATAAGACCACGCATAAAGGAGCCCTTTTACACGCCCTTTGTAAGTTTGTTTCACACCCTTCAAAGGATTATTATGTACTCAAAACTATATTTGACATTTGAAATAGTTCTGCTTGAGATTTTGAAATACTTAGGACACGGGGATTGACTCACATCATGTTAACATTAACAAAACATGCAACAATGCTATAGCTAATTTCCAGCTGTTCCCGACCGCAAAAATAATTTTTGTGATCCAAGGAGGTGAAGATTTGGAGGCAGAATCAATTCAAAAGAATTTGGAAGTTCTCTCGAAGCGTTTGCGCTTGAAAAATTTCAACGTGGACTTACCATCCGATTATAATTCCTCAAGTTTTATCTTCCACTGTAACCTTTCTACAATTATCATACCATGGTCAACTGTGTTTCTTGAAACTGTTCTCCATATTCTGGTGCAATTTCAAGCCCTGGAAGAATAAAATATTGTCATGTTTATACTTTTTGTAATTTTAAAAAACTAGTTTCATTTGGAATGCAATTGTATCGTATTCTAATTTCACTTTCTCTTATAATTTAGTATTTATCATTTATTGCGTCGTAAATCCCCTCAAAATTTATTAGTTTTGAATTGCTGTAGCGGGAAAGAGTTCTCAATATCATAACATTGCTGTCAGTTTTTTGTTATTATCAATTGGAGGTTTTCCGCGTTTTACACAAAAAATTGAATTTAAGGGTCCAGACTTAAAAGACAATTTCGAATCTTGTAACTATAGTTACAGCGACTTTTTCAAAATTTCCAATGATAAAAAAAGTCCTACTGCCTGAAAA
>JAQFYJ010001155.1:0-10056 GCA_034694685.1 Isotoma anglicana | reverse complement strand
CGTGATATGATGTTTTTGGGACTCTGGACAAGTTGTCATGGAACATCATATGATGTTGCTGGGATTCAAATGGTTAATGAGGTAAAAACACTTTTTCTTACAATAGAACATTTTTATTTTCATCTTTCATCCCTTTCAAAATGTATCTTATTTCTAAAGCGTAGTCTTTTACGTAGTTAACAAGTTGAGAAAAAAACTATAGCGAAAAGCATTTTCAAGGTAAATTGTATTCTATACGAATGATTACGAAAAGATTTTAAAGGCTGTTTCAAATGATTAACGTTAAATAGCTTTTAGCCATCGAGTAAGCAATTTTAATGTTCGAATGTAGCGCCAAATATTGATATTTTTCAAACGATATATTTTAGACTTGCTGGGTTGGGTAAATTGTACAAAAAGAAGTTTTTGAAATGGGAAAATGAAGTAAGGATGAATGGATGATGGTAAGGTAATTGTAATAACCCGTTGACGTAATTTCATCTGTAATAAGGAGAGTGCACTGAAATAAGTAAAAGACCAAATTGTGAACAATGAGAGAGCCTTTCTCTCCTATGTCTAACAATGGAGATGTCTAAGTAATATAATGGGAATAAGTGAAAAGGAACAATGAGCTAAGACAGGTGTGGTCCACCACCCATGGGTTGGCTTTAACCTACTTCATCATCTGCAGAACAATGCAATCGCGAGCCTTACTTTCTTATTAATCCTTCTTTCTATATTTCTTATTTTATTACACAATTTTTAGAAATAATAAAATCAATATTTCTTGGATGTACCAAATATGGAAAGGACCAACAGTAAATTATGTTCATTAAATCATTCATGTTTATACATGTCATATTGGTTTTCTCTGGTTTAGGTGAAGCTAAAAAGGCCAGCTATAGTGGAAGAGTTCCTGGTCCATCGAGAGAAGTCCAAGTCGTTTTTAACTTAGATAGGTATTGTCTCACGTTGCCCCATAGCATAACCTATTCATGCTATAAACGACCTAGACTTCTCTCGACAGACCCGGAATCCTAAGGAAGGTACGCACTATACATAATTTGTAAATATGAGAAAATACTTTGTTAAAGGAAAACAAGACACGATAAGATAAGATACAAAATCATATTAGAATTAACTGAAAAAATCTCTTCACAGGTTAAAAACAACGTTTGCCGCTTTTAATTTCTGAATAACATGAGAGTATACGAATGGCTCTTTTTAGTGGGAATATTTAAATTTGAAATTGTAACACATGTATTTTTTCCTATCACAAGCTTGGTTTAGAAAGAATAAATTTTGGCTGGACAGTCCATTGTCAACGGTTGTGATTTAAATGATTTCTCAAGGCTAACTTTGTTTTCGAACAGGAATATTTTATTTGCTTTTGGTTGGTCGCTTTCGCTTTTCCCAACGCTTGCACACATGGGATAGGATAATAGGGAGAATTAATCCAGGTGTGTCTAGGATATTGTTATATTTGTTGGATAAAAATGAGGTTGAATTTGGATGGCGTATTTGAAATAGCCAGCAGAATAGCACTGGAGTTGAATAGACAAAGAAGAGAGAAAAGAAAAACAATTGGATAAATCGTATTGAGTTACTCCTGGGTTCATTTATTTCATCAAAGAAGGGAGCAACAACAGTGGGATCAAATTTCTAAAGCAAATAATAAAGCAAACCCAAAAATAAATTCAACTCTTTCTCTCTCTCTCCGTCTGTCTTTTACCTGTTTTGGGAAAAAACTGTAATAAAACAGGTAAAAATCGGGTAAAATAAGGCGAAAGGCTCGGATATCCTGTTCAGGGTAAATCTTGTATTTTTTGAAATGCCACGATGTGATTCATCATCATCTTTGATATTCATTTCAGACTCGAGTTTCAAACTTTATTTCTTTTTCTGAGAGAAATACAAAAGCAGCCGGTCTTATCCAACAAATTGCTCTAGCTACGATAATTGGATAGAAATCGCATTCTTATTTCTCTTTCAAAGAGAAATTTCATTGGAGAATTGGAACAAAATAGAAATTGGAAGATTCCTAGAAATTGAATAGTTTGGAAATTCAAATATGAATTAATTTGTATTTTCGACAAAGTTGTAAAGAAATTTCAAGAGTTTCACAACTTACGTGTATGCGGGTTATATAAACATTCTTTCTTTGTTCAGGAATGGACTAAAATGGATTTCTATTATTTTTTTGTATTTTTATGTTTCCTTATTTATCTTTTATCTATCTTTGACATTTTCTCTAAATTTTTTCTCTAAATCTTTTTCATTTGGTGGTTGCATATTTTTCTAAGTTTTATGTAATTTCATTTTGGACTAGCAGCGGGCTGAGACTCATAAAATCAGAAGAAAACTTCATTTAAGAAAATAAAAATATTTTGAAAAGCTGCCAAACTTTTCCCGATAGTTTCTTCCCTGGTTGGCTAAATTGTATACTGTAGTATTTGTGTGGTGGCTGTTTAAACCTTGCACAATTTTGTTTTTCCATTTAATATTGAAGCGATTTAATTTGAGGTTCGTGATTTCTGAGTGGGCCTTCGTTGGCTGACTTGGGTCAAAGAGAAATTGGTAAATTAAGCTAGACACTTTTGAGATGGATGGATTCGTATCTTCAGACAGACTTGATAATAAATGTTCACTTTTCATTCACTTTTTAGAACTATTTTGAAACTCAGCAAATCTTTCTTAACATTTTTATCCTCTGTTTTTTAAGAAATTAATTTCTTTATTTTGATTGGAATAGTGGTTTTAGAGTAAATCACAAATCATTTATTAAACTGGATAGATTAATTACATTGTAAAAGTTTAATTTGTGAACATTGAGTGAAATCAGAGTTAAAAACGATGGACTAAGAAACGAGGTAATTAGTAGTTAAATTTTCATTGGTAAATGAAACATTTTCCTCCAGATTCTCCGAATCTTATCTGAATTCTGAATAAGCATCTTATCTAAAGTAAATCCTCTAATAAAGTATAACAAGGTATTTGGATGAAGTCTAGAAAGAAATAACTGATCCATGTTTTTTTTCAAAGTGGATTTGAATTAGATTGAGGGAATTCAAATCCCAAGTTTGTTTTTCATGTTTGATCAATGAGTTTCCACAAATTGGATTCCAATTCTGACATAAATTAGAATCTCTCTATTTTTATTCTTCTTGATTTACTTAGTGGATCGATAATAAATCTCCCAATAATGGTTCGACAGTATAATACAGCAGAGGAGTGTGTTTCGAATAAATAGCCCAAAGGAAATATATAGCCTCTATGATATCGGAAGTGAAAGTACACAAACAAAGGGCTCTCTCTGTAATGCGTACGGCTACACTTGGGTATAATCGATCAGTAACTCTACTGATAAATTCTGGGGTGCTTTAACAAATTCACGGGTTTTTCTATTACGGGGCGTTTCTATTTATTTTTTCCGGGTTTTCATTTGTTTTACAGCCGGTGGAAATATTTGTCTCTTAAATGTGCATACAGTTAAATAAATAAATAAAATTGATTTATTAAATATGTACAAGTTGTTCGCAATTCAAGTTTTTAAATTGACAAATATGTAATTTCAAAAACATGTTTGAATTTTCTTGTCCCATTCATCGTTAAAAAACTCATATTTTCTTTTTTCTGCTAAATGTATTTTGTATTTTAATAATGTATTTTAAATACATAATTGTTCTTTGGACCAGAAAATACATTAATGTATTTAAATACAGTTTTCCATTGATTCTCAAATTAAAAAACAAAATAGATTATTTCGTCTAAAACTTTTTAAAATACAAAATACTCCACAATGAATTTTAAATACATTGTATCTAAAATACCGTGTATTTTGCCCAGCTCTGGATTTTAGTTCATTTAATTAAAAATAGATTCCAAAAATGTTTTGCTTCTAAATAAATTGAAAATTAAACTTTTGTTTTTATAAAAGAAAGTGGTCTATATATTGGTTTAACAATTTAAAGTTTCAGTTTAAACTTTCTTTTGGCGGAAAAAGTACCTCAATATGTCTCTTTACCTCCGGAAAGAGAGCTCACACCAGCCATTTTTTTCTGTTTGTACCTCACCCTTTGAACTGCCTGGTTAATTTTAATAAAATTTCCATTAATTTCTAAAAAGGCCGTACTTTTACAGAAAAAATCCATGTCGGACAGTACCTAGGTTCGGGCCCGGGCCTGCCATTTACTAAGGTTTATTATATTGAAGTAAGAGAAAGTGCGTAAGGCAGAGGCTTTAGCTATTAGCACATAATATAAGTCTGTCCCTTCTTTGCCTAGTTTCTCTCCTTTGCTTTGCGGAAATAGGCGAAGAGATGGATTCACTCTTTCCTGTGGGATAAATTTGGTGGACAGTATGGACAGTGCATAAATGACGATTGATAATTGGTTGCATACCTGTTGCTGATTTTCCTTTTGAGTTGAGAGTCGTGCTTGGACACAACTGCGAGTCTCGATGAAAGCAGCCCTTTGTGCCTTCTCTGCGGGATAAAGACAGGCAAGACCTATGAGATTTCCTCCAAGGAGAATCAACACGTTCACCACCAACGGCACCTTCAAATAAACACTCTCTTTCTTTATTATCTTCAAAGGAAAGTTAAAGTTACAAACTTTCCAACAACAAGGCTCGTTCACAACAATACTCCATATAGGCTATATAGTCTTAACAATGGGACAGATGCTCGAGTGAAAAGGAAACTTTTAAAAAGTTCGAGAGAGAGATAAGTTTTGGAGGTATTCTGAGGCGTGCTTTAATATTTATGGATGGATGTGATCTTTATGTGATTCACTCACTGAGGTGTAAAGTGCTTCTCCAAATTACTTAATGGACGCACAACAAATTTAATTACCAAATGCAAATTTATCTTCTTCACTTTTCATCTCAACATTCAACAACGTTAGACATGAAGAGAGAGAGAGAGACTGGCTTGGGGCAAACTCTATTTTATTTAATCAGTTTCACTTCTTCTATCCATCCTTTGAAATATCTCACGTTCCCTTTCTTTAACTTTTTATCAAATGTGCATTTCATTCGTCTCAGATATTCTCTTATTTTTTACAAATTGGCTTTTTCTATTATGCTCTGCAGCAACAATTTACCTGTTCAGTCTCTATCCAATTGTTTAATGTTTTTTTTGCACCGTCCAATAAGCCTTTAATTAAAAATACAGAGTGGGTGGAAAGTGGTAACGAGGTTTAGTTTGAAATAAAAGCGTCTCGAAGCGTCTCAACTATTTTTATTCAGCCCCGAAGACAATGTTAACATTGAATGAAGCGGATTCATACGGTGATTTATTGACTCATTGAATGTGAGATAAGATTTATAATGACAAGGAACAATGGATGAGAGAGTTGCAGATCAATTCACCTCACCACTTTAATTAATCGTAAGTAAGTTTGACCGCCTTAGAAAATGTATTTGGACCCTTAAATAAATCGCAACATTTTGTGGGATTCAATAATAAATTCATGAGGTTTGTTGAAAATGGGTGAAAGTGGGGAAAAGGTGAGATGAGATTGGATATGTTTTATCTAATGAGTGAGTCTGTTTAATACTGGATGATTAGCATATTTGGTGATGTCTGCAAGTGCTCATGAAATACTAAATAAATGCAACCTCTCTCTCTCTCTAATAATTTATTGAAGGGGAATGAAAGCACACAAGGTTATTTTATTTATAAGGGAGAAATAGGGAGATTGGCACAGGTGAGTTAAATTAACTCGATGGAGGAGATGAGAGAGAAGTCTCACGTATTCTAATCTATCTTCCATTTCCATTTCTCATGAAAAATTCATCTAGATTTAAGAAACAACCAAAAAGGGATAAATCCAACACCCCAACCAAAGTCTCGTTCAGAATTTGTCTGCGAGAATCGGGTATAAAATGACATCAGTTTATTTCATTCTATGAAATGTCACATATTTAATCAAAGTTACCCTGCTCATGTAATTTCTGTATTAAAATGATCAAAGTGTGAGTTGTAAGGAAGTAGTGATAAGGAGGAGAGAAAGTATTGGATGATTTATGAATGGCCCTCTGTACAAATAGATGTGAGATAAAAGGTAAGTAAAGGTGAAAGCCTAGAGCAGACTGAGAAGATAGAAGAAGAAATAAGTACAAAAAAAGTCTCAACTACTAAAAGTCACTTCTTTTTTTTTAAAAAAAAAGAAAGAATATCTCATCTTGGTTTTTTTGAAATGGAAGTAATCCCTTCAGTTTAACTTGCATAAGAATATCATTTCCCTTTGATTTGGATAATACGAGGGCCACTCACTAAATATAATCCCTCATCCTTACCACACACACTACATTATGTTTTACATTCAATCTCATCATTATTTCTGGATTATTATTTATTCACCAAAAAATCCGTTTAAATTCAAACTCTATTTTTCATTCGACAAGAAGAGTTCAATTTGAAAAGATTTGAATTGTCTGTGGATCAAAGTGGAATGTGGGAAATACATTCATTTTGAATCTTGCAATTTAATCTAGTTTTAATGATATCTATCTGAAGTACAGATAGGTTGGACGCTGGACAGGTGCCACGCTGGGGCTCATTAGTTTTCAAATGCAAATTATTTTAATTACTCTCTTCTGTTTCATAATATGTTATTATATTCAAATCTGATAGGAATTTTTAATTAATTTTTAAATTAAAATAAAATGTGTGGTGTGACTGTGTGAACAACCCGTGTGGCTGGGTAGATTAGAGAGAGAGAGATGTCTCATTTGTCAGCCTTTTTGTATTCGTGTGTGAAAAGGGAAAGTCCAATCTGATCTTTCATCGAGATCATTTCCGTCCATTTTCATCGTCACTTCCTCACCACTCTCTCTCTCTATCCTTTTAATCCCTCTGCATAATATAGCACAGACTTTCTCTCTTGAACGTTCCACATTCCCTTTATCCAAAGATTTTAAGATGGATTTTAACTCATCTGAAATTGTACACCTTTTTATGGCTTTTTATTATCAACTTTTTGTACATTTACTTAAGAATATTTGAAAGGGTGAGTTCACAAATTGGAGTATTAATCTGTGTATTTCTGCAAAGAGCGAGAGTGGGGGGGGGAACAATATTCAGGACTAAGGTAGACCCAGTTTGAGTTAAATACTGGGAATATTACATAAGGGATTTCATGGGAGTCAGAATTGAAGAACTGAGTGAATCCATTTTAGTCTTCCTTTCATCTTACACAATCACACGAATTTATACTGGAGTTTCACTCTGTGAATTGCTCACCTGTTGACTCTCCATCTCCAATCTCTCTACGACTCAATACTATTTCATATAATTTACAGGTGTTTTAGGGACAAATTAAAATCCATCCTCTTCCATAGACTTAACATAAGAGCATTTAATTAAACGATAGGAAATGGGTAGTTAAAATGTCTACGATCTAAAGACAATTAATGGAGATAATTTCCCACCTGATAACTTTTCAGATATTTTATGTAAATATGGAGAGGGAGGAAATGACTTGAATATTCTAAAGGATGAAGATTTTTAAATGATGTCCAAGTCCAATCTACGTTGATCGATACAAATTGGATTGGTCACACAACTCAAAACAAAACTGACTCACATATATATTTGGCAGGCGGGTAACAGATCGATGAAGATTACCCGGTTCCTTGTGCCCTGCCTGTATTATCTGCACCCGCATGCATACCCTCAACAATCCAAACTGTTATTATTCGCATACATTTTACCTGCCATTTCCTCCTCTTCTCGTAGTGTAACCAGGTGAGTGAGTGAGTAAGTCTAAGAAACGAGAAGATTCTTTTTATGTAAGACCTAGCCAAGGGATCAGAAAATACCCGGGTTTTTCTGTGTATTTTACCCTCTTTTTATCTTTTCCTTGGTTGCACTGGATGAATAAGCTTACTCTTAAGACTTGGAATAAATCGAGACAAAATAAATATTCTTTTTTTATTTTCTGAACGGAACGGATTATATTTTTCTGGGTTTTAGAGGTTCGCTCATAAATTGTGTTTAAGGTTATTGAGATTTTCTACGTGGATAAAAATTGAGCAGGTGATTTGTGAACGATTGTTATATAAGGTTGATAGTTACTAAGCCCTGATTTGATTCTCTCTCTCTCTCTGTGTGCAAATACTTTGAATGATGAGAAGAAAGGTAAAATCTTTAGAAAAATATGGGAGAAGAGGATTGGTGACTCAAGCGGATTTACTTATTTTCACATAATCATTATTATCGTCTTGTTTCAGAAATTTATTTTCATCTCCGTTATTATTTATCTTTTAAAAAAGCAATGTTTCTTGAAAGTTTTAACAACACTACGACGGAGCGAGTCCCTATCTCTGTTTACCTATTCGATTTATTTTGGTAAACGAAACGACTTGTGCACGAAATTTTACATTTTACAAGTGTTAAATTGTGTCCATTTATTAAGTAGTGAATAGTATTTTATGGGAATGATCAATCCGTCTGTCTATCTGTCTGTCCGTCCGACTATCTGGAGCTTAGCTGGGACAAACATTCGAAATATCATTTTATATTGGTTAAAAATATTCAAATCACATAGAATTATTAAAACGCGTATAGATTTATTGCTACTTTGTTACATCCATTTGATATGGTCCATTAAGAGCTACTTTATGAAAACATTCTGTCCATTTGTGCATCCGTCACACCGATAACTTTCTAACATTTAAAATAATCCAAACGGTTCGCGGCACTGAATTTCTCTGGTTTCGCAGACTTAAAGTATTAAAAATCGGCGCACAGATGGCGCTTTAAAGCGCCAAATAATTAAAAATCACGAATATAAGCTACGAATGTACAATGTATATATCTAAAAATTATTACAAATTTAACTGAAATGTTGGACGCGCTTCAGAGTGACCGTGAGCCTTTTAAAGGCATTTGTGTATCTAATAATATAGTAATTAAGTTGACTTTCACTACTTGGTTACAGCCTTTTAACACCGTTTATGAATCTAAAGAGTTGAGGAATAAAGAATAGTTTGACATACCTGGTAAGTGGTGTTGGGGTGTGGTTCGGAAGTGTCGGTGGGTGGGGTTAGGGTGAGATAAGTGATCACATGAACAAGGATGAGTATACAACCAATTATCGAGGCTTCCAGAACCTGCACAAAAATCATTAGACAAATTAACCCTAATTAAGAAGGATTCTCTCCTTTTATAATCTACTAGGGATTTTAATTGAAAGAAAAAAGTTTCGATTTAGTTTCAAATGAAACGATTAGAAGGAAGGAGAACAACACGGAAGGAAATGTCAAAAACAATTATCTTCTCTATAACTTTCTCCTTCATCTCGTAATCGTCTCCTTATCTAACTTATTAGTTAAATGAGCCTAATGACTTTACAAACGTTACTTTCTAAATCCTTAAGGAAAAAGTATAAAGTCTACTTTTTTAGGAAACTTTAGTTCCATCATTTTAAAGTACTCTCGTAGCATTCTAGGTTGTTTGCGGGTTTTTAATGGAATTTTTCTACCATTTTTAAACATGCCAAGATTTCAAACTATAAAATGAGATGCATTTCCTAGAATAATTGAAACATTTTTGAGGTAACTCAGGTAGAAATAGAGATAAGTGGACTACTTAATGGTTACATTAAGAAAGTAGCCCACTAAATAAGACATTTTAGGTATTTTGTGTATTTAAATATTTATGTAATATCTATGATGAGAGTAGCAAGTAAGCATCTGATTATGGAAGCAAGTGAAAGTTTCTTGTAGTTATTATTATTAAGAGTGTTTCTCTATTTATATTTCCTCTCTGTTGATGACAGGTGAGAGTCACTCTAGTAATTGGAAATTTTTATGTACAAACTCATTTCCAATTTATTATAAGATCAAATAAAATCTCGCTGCCTAAATTTTCCCCTGAAATCTAAAGACGTCATATTTGTGCTTATATTTCACATTGCGAGACGGCTTACTAATTAACTTTTCTTAAGAAATATATGTTTGATATAAATAATTAGGACAGATTAAAAAGGGTTTAATAAAATAGAGAGTGACCTTGAGAGGAAGAAGTGCGTATAGAATATATGTGCAAAAGAGAGTGATCCAGAGGGCGGA
>JAQFYJ010001154.1:0-10057 GCA_034694685.1 Isotoma anglicana | reverse complement strand
AGTATTAAATTGGGAGTACACTGTTCAGAAGCATACTTTATTTCAAACGCTGTTGCATATGTAGGATTAGAGTTGGCCACTTGAAATTGAATTTTGTTAATGGAATCAAAATATAAGTGGCAATGGCATTGAAAATCCTTTTGCATGTGACCTTGATTCATCACTGAAATTTCATATACAATATGGCACTGACAAATAGTGTAGAATCATATACTGAAATACAAAATATGTTCACATACTAATACTGCTGCTACATTAGAATGGTTTATAGATATTAATTATTATTATGTATTATGAAATACACAACATTGTGCATATGCATACAGAGATACAAGATAAGACTTCAGACAGACAAAAATATGGAATTTAAACTAAGAATATGCAATGTAATTGACTGATTTTGGTCCAGCAAGTGCAGAAGCTATAATAATGATAAATAATATAGATATTACATTCATCATGGCCAAGTTAAGATTGCGTGTAGACGTTTTTATCATACTTAATTAAATATGTTTGTGTGGCACCACGTCATGTGAAAATTTATCCTGTCACAAATTTAGATTTCACGTGGCTTTTTATTACCATCCTTTCGTTTTGTCAAAATTTATTAAAAAAATTAAGAATAAGTGGAAGTTAAAACAATTAAAACTGTAAAACAATACTTATTAACACTAAATAAGTAGTTAAAAATCGTACTGGAATTATATGAGCAATTTAAAAAAAGTAATTTCAATTATCTACCTGTATTGCGTTTCATGAAAATATCATATACGCGTAGAAATAAACTGAAGTTAAAATTCACCATTAGTATTAGCATGCAAATAGTCTGCCAACGTCAACCTAATTTTCATTTTCACACCATAAAGAGGAAAAACCAAAGAGAAAAAGTTAAAAATTGTTACTTATAAAGTACTCTCGCTTATAATGTCAACTGAATAGACAGTGTTTTTTGAATCAACCAATGCATTTTCGAGTGTGAACTCAACTCACAGAAGACCGTAGATCTTATCGCATCATAAGCCAGTCATTTAATCATCATCAAAAAATGCACTACACTGTACACGTTAGATTATTGCTTAATATTAGTACCTGACCTGTTATTCCGTAAAAGATTAACGTCAACGTGTTCAAAGTAATAAGCCGAGTTTTTCCTCCTTCATAAGCAAATGGAAAGAAACAAAAAAAATTATTATTGTAAGAATTCCATGGACAGGGGTACATTTTCCTTGGTAAATGTAAAAAAATATCAGAACAGGTAATCAATAATAATCTTAACTTCTATAAAGAAGCGTCTTATACAGCTGTATTTACGAAAATCGTATTTTATTAGGTATTATTACATATGAGTTTCTGCATCGATATCAATGACAATGATGTTCAACTCTAAATTAAATTAGCTAGTAGTGGTGGGTTATATTTTTTTCTCTACAGACAAACTATTAGTTTCATCTCCATTTTCAATATTTGACTCGCATGCTATGTGAAACCAAAATATTAAATCCGCAATGGACAGAATATACCATTTATTTCTATGGAATATGCCAACTTGCAGTAGTCATATAATTTAGAATTAAATTGATGGACAACTAGTGGATGTAATGTAGTAGAGTGAATGGTAAGGTTTAGAAAATAATACAAAAACATATCACGGATCACGGTCAGGAGTAAACCAACAACTCCATGGGTTTGCAGAACTATGCTTGCGTTATTACCACTGCCCATGGACCAATAGTGGTACTTCATATATAATTATATCGTTTCATATTCACATGAATGAGAGACAAGAAATAAAAAACTTTGGATTTCAACTTCAATTTCCCATCCCAATCATCATCATCATATATAGTTTAGATAGCTTTCCCCATGGTTATAATAATATATTCCAAATCTTCCTATCCTTGTCCATCTATTCCATCACCAAAAACTCATTACCATTTCATGCCTATTCTATACTCCAGGGATGGATGGAAGAACAAGTAATTTTGTGGCAGAAAATGAATTGACTGAATTTAAATGTTTTATCCTACTTGTTTCTGCACACCATGCTGTTGTTGAATGCTGAATTTAATTTCAAGTTTCAAGTCCAAGTCCACTCGTAATCTCTCATTGCTATCGTCATAGTATTGGCTCATTTCCACGTAGTGGTTCTTAGTTTGTAGATCACTCAGCTTGCTGCTTCTCCACTCTCATTCATCCAAACCACAAACTGTCCATGTAAAGTATCTTTCTATTCTCTCCTAACTATAGTAAAATATCACTTGACTGTTGATTAAAATTTAAAAAACCTAACATTACTACAATAAATACCTACCACAATAGGCCTTCAACCTTCAGTTCAATAAATAAACCTTTAAAGTTTTCTTAACTTTTTTCTTATACACTTTCAGAATAAAACATTTCTATTTTTCATCCATCTCCAGGTTGAATTTAGTATATTTTAAAAATCTATAGTAAAGGTTAAATCTTTAAACATCAAAATCAAAAGTGAAGCTTTTCTTTTCAATGATTATGTATTATTAAAGTCGACTCGACTGAACTAGGTATACGAATAGGTACAGATACATTTTTAAAATTTACATAATTTTAAATTCAGTTTTGTTATCCCTTTCAATGCCAGGACTGGAATAAAAAAGAAACTTTGATCTTAAAAAGAATAATTTATTTGTATTGAGAAGAGAACCAGAAAATATTACAGACTGTTGTTACCACATCCTTAAAAATTATTCGGCATTTTTCTGACATCATCCTCCTGTTTGGCCATACTTAATTTATGACTTCAAGACAAGCAAACAATCCTGTTTGACTGTTTTCTTAGTTTTTAGACTTTTAAGTGAGTTTTTTGACATTCACTTGATACCAAGAGACGGTGTTTTTTTCCCTTTATTGATCTAGACGGAGGGATAAAAATTCAGTTAAAATTGGTGCAAAATGAGTTCAGAAGGTGAAACTGTGGAAGCCGCGGAAGCCGCGGAAGCGTTTTTCGTTTTTCTTGGAATAAGTTTCGGATTTTTTGATGTCGTCTTATTATTGGGATTGGGGGCAGCTGCCGTTTATTGGCTTAAATTCCGAAATGGGTCCAGCGCATCTGAAGCGGATAAATTCCAGCCTTATTCTATACAGTAAGTGAACATTAATTGAAACTTGAATTTTTAAATTATTCAAGGATAAAAAAATTGCATATTACATATTATATGGTTTTTTATTTCAATGAAGTTCAGCTGTTTGCTGTCGAAATAAATGTAAATCGGTTTACGTGTACGCTGCGTATTTACAGCCAACTTTGAAGTTTCTGGTGAATTACATGCATTGAATAACATTTTCGAATAAATTCATAATTTGCGTTAGTTTGTGATGAAATGCAACTAACTTCCAATATTCTCAAAATATGGAATATGCTATATGAATAATAACGTACACATAAAAAACAGAGATCAGTCGATTTAAATAAAACATCAGTATAATTAAATCATAAGCTGTCATTAATCCACTGACAAAAGGTCTAATTTGACAGATGATTTAGAATATCTCCACTGATGTTTTCATATACTGACATTATATTTAAATCCACTGACAAAAGGTCTAATTTGACAGATGATTTAGAATATCTCCACTGATGTTTTCGTATACTGACATTATATTTAAATCCACTGATGTCTGGTTTATTTTTAACTGATAAATTAGTTTATTTTTCGTTAAAAGAATTAGTTAATTTCCACTGACATTTTAGTTTGTTTCCATGCACTGACCAAAAACAATAACCCTTATGTTTTCAGTGTTCACGTCATTCATTAGCCAAAGTATAATAACTAAATGCATCACAGGAAATATCGTTTGTTACGTAAAACTTTAGAGCATGGTTTTCAATTTACCTTGTTTTGAATGAAAAAGTAATATATGACAGATTAAAAATAGAATATATATAGAGAATCTAATTAATATTATTTGTACTTAATTTTTGCAATAAGTAGAATGTTGAATGTGGCTGAAATGTATCAAAATAAAAACAGTCTGTAATAATCGTTTGTCTTACATAATATTAAGTAGTATCCTCAATTTATCCAGTATTAGGCAGACATTGCCTTGCTTTATACAGGAATTTTCAATTTTCTAAAATGAGACTTTAGCTATCTGACAAGTTGGAATGCCTACTTTTAAAATCGTTAAATTGTCAACTTTAAAATTATTGTTTTTATTGATGTGCCTTAAAACCTGACGTAAAAATATTTTGGCAGCTTAGAGAGAGGGAGAGCAACGTATGAAATATTTAAAAAACCGTTTTTGTTCATTGCAAGTAGCACAATTGATAATCATTAAAACTGTCAATTATCAGTGGTTATTCGCATTGAAGGTGTCATTATACGGAGCAATAATTGCTAACATTTTCTATTAATTGAGAGTTTTTATAATGGAAAATATGGCTTTGTAGTGAATAACAAAATTAATATTCATTTGTAGGCCCACAACATTTCAGAGCAGACCAGCAGACAATAGTTTTATCACAAAGATGAAAACCTCGGGACGAAACATTGTAGTATTTTATGGAAGTCAAACTGGAACGGGTGAAGAGTTTGCTGGACGTTTGGCTAAAGAAGCTCAACGGTACGGAATGAAAGGAATGGTTGCGGACCCTGAAGAATGCTCAATGGAAGAATTAACTCAGTTGAAAGATATTGAAAATTCTCTTGCTATTTTCTGTATGGCTACATATGGGGAAGGCGACCCTACGGACAATGCTCAAGAATTTTACGATTGGCTTCAAACAGGAGATTGTGATCTTAGTGGCCTAAACTACGCTGTAAGTACAAATAAACAATTTATAATATCCTTGTACCAGTGAAGTCTAATAGTAGATGACGCATCTGTAAAATGAGATAAAAGCTTAAGGCCATTGATTTCAGTCTTTTGAGTAAGGCTAAAATGAACTACATCTTACTTATTACGTTGCAGAAAATTGTTTGATTTGAGTTCATACATTTAAGTTAGTTAAAACCCAGAGACTGAAATTTATTGATGACATAAACAAAATGATAAAACATACAACGGCTCCATTCATGGTTTACATGCAAAACTAAAAATACTCTTGTGCTTCTTATAATCACTTTTCATTTTAACTATCAGCGAAGAATGTTCCGACAATTGTTTGAAGATCGTATAAAAAGTTGGTGTTAGGACTCACTTTCTTACCTACTTACGTTCGCATATCATTGTAAGATATAAATGAGATGAAAATACAATTTTAGTTTCTAGAATTTTAAACTTTGTATAATAATAATAATAATAATTTAAAGTATAATCCTTTAAATGTACAACTATTATTAGTATATTTTCAAAAAAAATTGCTATTTCAGGTATTTTCACTTGGGAATAAGACTTATGAGCATTTTAACGCAATGGGAAAGTACGTGGATAAACGTCTTGAAGAATTAGGAGCAGAAAGAGTATTTGAATGTGGAATGGGCGATGACGATGCTAATATTGAAGAAGATTTCATCACATGGAAAGACCGCTTTTGGCCAACTGTTTGTGAGAAATTTGGTGTCGAAGCCTCTGGAGAGGACGTGTCACTTCGACAATATCGACTTGTTTCTCACGACGAAACGCTTGCAAAAGAGAAGATTTATACCGGAGAAATCGCTCGACTCCATTCTTACAAAAATCAAAGACCACCATTCGATGCCAAGAATCCTTTTATGAGCAAGATGACTGTAAACAAAGAGCTTCACAAAGGAGGAGACCGATCTTGTATGCACATCGAGCTGGATATTACAAATTCCAAAATGCGATACGACGCTGGAGATCACGTTGCTGTTTATCCTGTTAACGAATCTGCCCTTGTTCAGCGTCTTGGAGATCTTCTGGGAGTGGACCTTGATGCTGTTTTCTCTTTAGTGAATCTTGATGGTATGAAACCTTTAAAAAGGTTTAGAAAACTGCAAGCATAAATGTCTAATTCAAATTAAATTTTCTTTCGTTACAGAGGATTCCACAAAGAAGCATCCGTTCCCTTGTCCTTGTTCTTACAGAACTGCGCTATCATACTATTTGGACATAACTTCCAATCCAAGAACGCATATTTTCAAAGAATTGGCTGAGTATACAACTGATGAAAAAGAAAAAGAGCTTTTGCAACTTATTGGAGGAAGTACGCCCGAAGGAAAAGAGAAATATAACAAATGGGTTGCCAGTGATAATCGAAATATTGTTCATATCCTGGACGATTTGCGTTCCTGCAAGCCTAATTTGGATCATTTGTGTGAATTACTGCCCAGACTTCAGGCACGTTATTACTCAATCTCATCATCTCCAAAGGTATAGATTCATTCTGTTTATCATATTTTACATGATATAAGAAAGATCTTTTGTTACTATGACGTATAATATGCTATAGGTTTACCCTACAAGCATCCATATCACTGCTGCCCTTGTGAAATACGACACTCCTACTGGCAGGGTAAATAAAGGTGTTGCAACAAATTGGTTGGAGGAATTGGCGACAAAAATCGTTGAAGGTGCAGAAGAACCACATCCTCTACTTCCAATCTTTGTTAGAAAATCCCAGTTTCGGTAATTTAATTAATCTGATTTGATTTTAAATTTATTGAGTCCATTTCAGTTACGTAACTATTGTATTTGTAATACATTGAAATAGACTACCTACAAGGCCTCAGACTCCTATTATCATGATTGGACCAGGTACCGGATTAGCTCCATTCAGAGGTTTCATTCAGGAACGATCGTTTCTTAAGGATGAGGGTAAACCTGTAGGTGATACTATTTTGTATTTTGGTTGCCGAAAGAAGGCTGAAGATTTCATTTATCAGGAAGAATTAGACGAGTATATAAAGAAAGATGTTTTGAAGGTAGGGATAAAAAACTCAAAATTATCATCAAATTAAATTCAAGAGTCAAGTCAAACTATAAAGATTTTTAATCGTGCATTTTAGATTCATGTTGCATTCTCCAGGGACACGGATAAAAAGGTGTACGTTCAGCATGTCTTAGCCCAACATGCCAAGGAAATTTGGAAGTTAATTGGCCAAGAAAATGCTCATCTTTACGTTTGCGGGTAAGTAGTAGTTAAAATATTAGAATTTAAAAAATACCTCACGCTCACCATAGATACAGATGCTATAATAATCTTGGCTTTTAAATTTAAATTTTAGAGATGCAAGGCAAATGGCACGAGATGTTCACGATGTAATAGAAAAGATAGTACGTGAAGAAGGTGAAATGGCTGAGGCCGAAGCTTCTGCATATGTCAAAAGAATGGAAGCTCAGAAACGGTACTCGGCTGATGTCTGGAGTTAATGGTCTGGATAAAATAGCACTTCGTAATCCATCATCCATACTGCACATTTGCGATGCAGATTTTTTCAGTTATATGATTCCATTTTAACTACTGAAATAATTATAATCTGTAGTTTTGTTGTGATTCTTAGGTTGTTTTTGTGCCTGAGGCAATTTAAATGAGAAAACTCCTTTTAATATTATTATTGAAACTTTCATATTTCTTTTCTTTGTTTCAAATATTTTCAATATAAAACATATGCCATAGCTGATAGCATGTTAAACTTTCTATAAATTGACGACAGATCGAATGTTTTTTAATCTAATGATAGAATACTTACTGAAGCTAACAATGAGTTATATCGATTCTGGTACCTTCCACTCTAATGTCGTGATAGTGAACCTGAATACTGAAAACATACCATTGTTATTAGTCCGTTCTTCGTATTTTAAGTCGTAGCCCAAATGATATGGGTACAATCCAGTAAAGCTATTTATAGCATTTTATTTAGGAAACGAATAGAAATGGCAAATTAGACAATCCATAACCAAACGGTTTAAAAAATCGCATTAAGTAAAAGTTACATAAATTCCTTGTAAGCCTTATTTACTTTATAGCAAGACTGCCTTCAGTCTGATATAATAATCAAAGGGCACAATCACCAACTCTCAAATATATAAATATTATAATTGTGTATCGCAAAATAAATGAACAAATAAAGATATTTTGATCTTATATTAATTAATTGCAAAGAAATAATGATTTATTGTTTTTTACCAATTACCGTAATGTTACAGTATATAAATTATAATAAAATACTAGTATAAAGAAAAATCGAAGTAACTTTTAATAATAAAGTAATCAATCAATCCATTACATTTCACTATCAATAGAATAGTTCTGATGTGTGAACATTTATCTATCTGTACAAATCAGCGATCTTGAACTTCAATACTTATCAACCTTTTCAAATACAATACTCCTTTATTTTTTAACTGCAGTTAAAACAGAATATTATTGTTCATACTAAGGTAAATTACCTCATTTTAAACAAAACAGAAAGAAGTAACCCACAAATTTTAACGAAACAAATGTTTCCATTTTTATTCTGTTTTTAAATATATAAGAAATGAGCTTGTGCACTAATGATGATTTCTTTATGTGGGTACTTCACCGTTTAAAAAATTATAAAGAGAAATCGAAATAAATCTATCGCATCAACATTTAACAAAAAATCTAACGATTGAACTATGGGTTTGGAACGATTTTTAAATAATAATAATTAAAGCCAACTTCCTTTTCAAATGAAAATTCTTTCAGAAAAGAGTAAACCATCACCGATTGAAAAAACCGAGTTCAAAGACTGAAGATAATCAAAGCTTATCAAAATTCACACCTCTAAGCATGAAAAATGCACCTACTAGGGTAGCTTGGGAAAAAAACTTAATCTAGAGAATAGAAATTAAACATGTTTTGGGTCTGCACCTGACCATAAATTTCAGTTACCAGAATTCCATTTTTGTTTTTGAGCAGTAAATAAGAAATTAACCATCATTGATGCATAAATGTAGATTTTTTAAATTAGGTAGATAATTTGAAACAGATTTAGATTTTATGGAGATGAATTAGCTGGCAGTGAATAAAAATTTAGCACTTTTTCAAGAAGAAAAATAGATCTATCCGAATATAACAAATTGTCAGCGACATGATATAAACTCGTACTTACTTGCGATTCATATTTACATATAATTGCGGCTTCTAATTTCACCGTATTTCGAAATTACCAAATATTTAATTGAATAGACATGCATTAATGTCATGCACATTATCTCAGCGGTCGTTTCAATTACAACGTAATAGCTACCAGCGTGCTACAGACAATCTTACTTTTTTGTTTTTGTCTTCTCTAAATTTGAGCTACATGGTTCTTTCTCAGTCACTTGTGACACATTGCTATTCACAGGAGTATCAATGTCGTGAAAACCTTCTTGATTGTCTAAGTTAGATTTATCAGTGGCAAATGAAACCCCATTTTCTAAAGAAGCTAATTCTGAAGTTAAAGTTGTAGTTTCGTTGAAGTATCCGCACAAATCATTTATTTCCCCTCCGAGTCCTTCTTGGAGTGCGTAATATTCCGCCTCATCAATCCATTTGGCATGACCAGCATTAACTAGTTCTTTATTGATAAATACATGACTCTGGAAAACAAATAAAATTACCATCAATATTGTAAATTACATATTACAAGAAGTAAAACAAATTTAAATTACTAAACGATAGAAAGTCAAATCAACAAACTTACATGGTTATCACTGAGCTTATAGAGATGAACAAGCGTGATATTATCTAGGGAAGAATATCCTACAACATTGGCTTGAAGTACTTGCCCTTGGCAAAGATTTTTGAAACAATCCACAGCTTTTTCAGACCAACCTGTTTCTTCATTAATAGGAGTCACATTACCAAGGCGACATGCTGTCGCTTGAAACGGTATGGATAGAAAATCCATCCGAATTTGTCTCAGTGAGTCGATAGGCACTTGAATGTAGTCCCCTACGTCTACAAGGTGAGCTGTGACTTCGGACGTCTCATCATCCTTAGCTACGACTTCAACTCGAGACCATTCATCATCACTTGTCTGAGCAACACAAATCACACCAACTGGAAAAAAATATCAAGTCATAAAATTTTAGTTTTGCCAGTATTTACTACAAACAATTACACATTTACAAAACTAATCATTACTAGGATACAATAATTTTGGTTGTT
>JAQFYJ010001153.1:0-10058 GCA_034694685.1 Isotoma anglicana | reverse complement strand
AAACTCTGTTTTCCCAACCCCACCAAACCCAGTAATCAATACTAAATTAGTTGTCTTAAAATTATCGTTGAGTTCTTGAAGTTGTTCATCTCTCCCCGTAAAGTTTGCTATCGGGACCAAAAGTCCATGCGTTAACGGCCAATTTATTTCTTTTCCGCTCTTCACAAACTCACTTGTTTTTGTCTGGCAATTACCACCCTGTAGTATGATTTCATCTTTCTTGAAGTTGTCTTCCAATTTCTCTGTTAAAAAAAATAAACATAAAATTTCAACCAATGTTTATAATCAAAACAATTTTTTCATACCAGCAGCAGTAACAAACTGCATTCCTTTCAAAATGCGACATAAATCTACAACTGTCATTTTATTTGAGTTTCTCTGCATCCAATTGTTGAGCATTTCCGAGAAAACTTCATAGAAAGTGTAAGTCCTACTGTTAATCCCTCGATCCCATTTTTCTTTGTCTTGTGCTGGACAGTCTAATGCACCACTAAATTGTGACCATTTGTTCAGCAGTACTGGATCGGTTATTAAAATACCAACTAAATTGTGCAACTTTGCTTCTTTTTTCTTGGGAATTGGACTGCTGGAACTCGGCTGAGTTGTAGTGGCCATCTTTCTGAATTCAGCCTCTATAAGACATTGTACAAAAACATATAAAAATTATTGAATTATTTCCAAAAAATATTGATTCCATCATTATATGTAATATTTGTAAAGAAATTATGTAAAAATTTACAATTAATTATTTTTCTCCGTACGATCAATTAACACTGTGACACAAGAAACATTTACTCGTATGTCTAAAGACAAAGTCACTCTATTTATAAACAAGTCTCACAACTTTGTTTTTTTGCACGTTTTGAATTAAAATACCAATAAATTTCTTTGATGATATTACAATTGTCCCATTAATTAAACCACATTCAGCCAAAAGTATTTTCGTTAACGGCTTGAAACATATTGCGAACCCTTTTCTCAAATATGATTTTTCGCTGTGTCCATTATCAGTTTCAAGTTTTTATCTGCGTGAGCAAATAAAATGAGATAATCCACACAACAGCAGATTCTGTTGAATTACAATAAACTTTATGCATGTTACATTTCTACTCGGTCTTATCTAGAAAGATAGAAAATATTTATCAACCACTTATGGATGTGAAGGTTTAAAACTCTGAAACATGCGAAGCATAATAAAATAATTGCATTTACAGGTGAGGCATTTTTTACACTCAGCTTAAAAAATCAAAGACAAAAAAAACTATCAAAAAAATTTATTACTAAAAAACAACGATTTAAAAAACATCTCCTCTGTGACATCACACCTCACATTAACTTCACCACCCCCACCACCAATGACATTATCACTGCAACTCAAATTATAATGCTCTGGGAACTTATTAAGATAAGAGGTAGTCCGTCTCAATGTACACCGTAGCGACAGCGCGCAGCCAACCGGGCGCATTGTCGAGCCACGCGGACCTTTTGCTATTTCACTTATCGAATTACAAGATTATGATATCGTATTACTAGCTTATAATTCAATTGAATTACAAGAAAAGATTCTTATCTTAAAAATGCTTTTCTCTGACAACAGACTCAAAGTTAATCTTACCAAAACAAAATTAGCCATTTTTAAGTATTAAAAAAAGTCAGTAAAAAGGTTTCAATTTTTTGGGGCAACGAAACTAGAAATTGTTGATAAATATTTTTATCTTGGAGTACCTTTCTATTCAAACATGAATTATGAAGAGATGTATCAGCATTTTTCCAATAAAGCGAAACTAGCCCAAACTGAATTATTTAATATTTCAAATCTAAAATGAAAACTGAAAGCAGTAGACTAATACTGTAATAATAACTAATAATAATGTACTGTTCTCATACATTGGGCGTCGAACATCTAGATCAACTTGAAACCTTTTAATTAAATTTCATTAGAAAATTATTCCATCTTCCTAATCTTACACCTAAATGGATGATTAGACTTGAATCAAATTGTAAACCTATGCAACTGTCATTCATTACAAACATACTAAAATTTTGGTTTAGAATAATAACCCAAAGATAGTCTTGTGTACAAGTGCTATGAAGCGCTTGTAAACACTGTAGATGAATGTACATATAATTGGTATAGATCTTTAAAGAAGATTGCTAATCTATATGATATTTCTGATTTATTAGGCTATGAATACAAAAAAGAAGACACAGACAGCTACTCTAACCTATCTAAATTAATTAACAAATGTACAAATAAAACTCGTGAATTTATTGTAACTAGTGATATACTTAAAATGAACACTAGCATTCAGAATTCCTCACATAAAACTATCAAGACACACGTTAGAACTGAAGAATACCTCTATTTCCATATGAATTGGAATTTAATGCGACAAGCCTGTCAAATTACAACAAATATGAACCAATATACAATCGATGGTAAAATCGTTAGACTTTATGTGCTTGATATTTTTCTATAACCTCAATTAACCAAATATTGTATTGTTTGCAATGATGATAAAATTGAAAACTTCTACCACAAATTCTGTGAATGCCCTAATTATAACTATGCCAGATATCTATTTAAAAAAAACTATAATCTTAATCTTTTATTCGAAGAATTTGTCAAATTCATTATTAAATGAAGAAAAAATCAGAAGTATGTATTTATATATAAAACCAGTAGATAGTATAAGAAAAGCAACCATTGAAATAAGAAAAATACACGATTAATAATTCAATTAATTTATGTCAACACAATTATATCTATATAACTTAATATTTTTGGAGACTCAATGTTGTCTTTAATTTACTGTTACGGTTGTAAAGGCCCTGGCCACATCAATCTCGATAATAAACGCTTACTTACTTTATTGTCTTGCCACTTTCAAATGCTTATAATTGGATTATAATCTTTTGTCAAGATGAAATACTAACAATTGATATACTCAATAAATATCCTAGGCAAAACTTAACCTTGACAAACAAACTTTATTTAAAATAGAAAATATTTATGGTTGTGAATCATTCGGTTTAAAACTATGAAACATAAGAAGAATAATAAAATAAACTCTTGGTAAACAGATATAAGAAAGTGCGGAAGCATGAGCTGAATTTGAGAATTATAAATCTCAAAGACACCGTGTGTGTTTGTGCGTGTGATATCTGTCTGTCTGTCGTCTGTTATGCATGTCAAAGCATACTCGTCAAAACCTATCCAAATATATAAAATTTGACCTTTGACCTCATTTTGTGACCTTAAAAATCATCCTTCACCTTCACCTTGACCACACCCGAATAGTTTCAAATAGCTTTAAATATTTTTAAATAGCTCCAAATAGCCCCAAATAGTTTCAAAAGTTTTACTGATAATCTGACTATACTTTCTTAAAGCGTTGTGAATATTTAATTACATAGTGTTTGTGTATGGACATAGGATAATTGTTGTTGTGTTTATAAAAAAGCAATTAATTTGTTTTCCTAACTATACGTCGTTGATTTACCAGCGTGAGAATATTTTGAATAAAAAAACACACTTCCTTCACATTTTTCAGTATGAATAAACAAATAATTCTAATTGCAAGGTTTAAATAAACAAATGTTATTCAAATGGAGAAGCAATCTGATTCTGGTATATGACAGCAACAATATGAAACAGAACTGCAGCATTTGGACTAACTTGCAAACACATTATGGGGTTTTTATCCATGTTTGAAATACCTTTAAATTCTCAGCCTTTTTAATTTAAATATTTTTAAAAGCATAGCTGAATTTTAAAATAATTAAAATTGGATGATTTCTTTCAATATACTCAAAAACATGGATTGATTTTGTAAACTCGTAATTGAAAATGAATAGAAAATGTATCGTTTTTCTTTAGATTTTAAATTCATCCTCAATATAACATTTTATGATATTCAAAAGAAATGCAACTGGTAATCACCTATTAACCAGGCCAGATATGCTGGCCAGAAGAGCTGAAATTCTTATTCGCTTGTACAAACCTGCGAAAGATACCAAAAATGTTTTACCAAAATTACACAAAGTAAATGAGTAAATATTTTAGCGTAGATTCAGGCGAGATTATTTATGCAGAAGATGTAAGTTTATACATCTAGAGGATGGCTGGCTACTAGGGGGTTATATGAAACACTGCCATTAAATTATTTTAATTATTTTAATTATTATTATTGTAATATTGATATCGGGAAGAGGCTTTAAAATAAAGGCAAGTTCAAGGTAAATTTGTTTCAGAGCAAAAAAACTTTGATATGTTTAGGATAGACTGCTTACTAGAATTGCTTACCACAAGGTACAATAGAGATGAGTTTATTTGCACTTCTCGTCACAACTTTATTATTTAGTTTCTGATAAACACATTTCGTATTGCATGCTAAAATGATTGAAGGATATGAAATGAGTTTCAATGCATATTTTAGTAAATATTAATTAAGTTCACACAAGGAATAAATTTACCCTATCGACCTGTTTTGGTCTCAGCCGACAAATGCCATGTGAAATTTAAGATAACCTTTTTTAGTAAAATGAGCATAAATTTGCAACTGTACAATGAAACGTTCGATAATTCAGGTTCCTCAACTTAAAAAAACAATGAACAAGAATGCGTTACAGATGAACCCAATAAAACATGAATTTAACTACATCTTACACTATAGCATTGCAGAATAAACTTATTATAATAACTTATTATGTTTTACAAGAAACCTAAATCATTTTCATTGTGTATATATTTATATTATTTGATCATATCGGAATAAATTCTAGCAATTCTTTTCGACATCAACTTACAGCATTTTAAAAAACCCTGAAACTTTTCAAAGTTCTTCTTTATAAACTTTTCTGTCTGACGCTTGAAAGAAACTTATGTTGTTCAAGTATAAGGCATTTTACGATCTAAAAATACTCGCCTTTTCTGTGTGAAAATTTTTAAACGCCAAAGTTATTTCAATGAGGAAAGTTCTCTGCTAGCCAAATTATAGTGGAAATATATGATTTTTAATCATCAATGACGGTCCAGTAACTCGTCAAAAAATACGTTAGAGATAACATTATGATTAGGAGGACGTTTTCTTCTAAAATTTACGTTGGGTCTCACATCAAAAATTTGATTAATTGTTCATGTGAGGTATTAATAGCAAAATTCCTTTTCATTTTGCCTTTGTTTTAAAATTGAAATATGAGGAGCATTTAACTTTAACGAAAAGTAAAATAAATGAAAGCGATCGATATTAAAATATGAAAATGCATAAATTGTTTAGACATGTCCAGATAAAAACTTTTGATCCGAGGATTTGGATTGCTAATCTAGTTTAGTGCAATTTTTAATATTGACCAGGGTTTTAACTAGTGATCGGAATGTTTCAGTTCGTTTCAAAATTTCCGTTTCATTTCAGTTCAACGTAGAAACTGTTTCAAAAAATCTGTTTCGATTCAGTTCCAGGCCAAACCGTTTCAGTTCGTTTCAATTCAGGCCCTTGAACTGAAACGAATCTTTTGAAACACGTTTCAGCAAAAAATGCGGAAAGTCCATAAAAAGTGTAAAAATGACCGAAAAAAACTGAAAAATTAGTACTTCGAAATTACACAGGCAAATAAAGCTATAGTAGAATACTTTAACCTCTTTTTGCCAGTGTCCATAACTTTTTGTTGAAGATAAAGTTGATAAATTTGCAAAATTAGTAATTTTGCTGAAACACGTTTCATGCGTTTCATAAACTGTGTTTCAGTTCAGTTCACGGAGAAAAACGGAAAATCTGTTTCGTTTCAATTTTTGAAACGTTTCACTTTTTGGCCTGAAACAAACTGGAACGAACTGAAACGAAACAAAAAAACACGTTACTGAACTGAAACGTTCCGATCACTAGTTTTAACCTTAGCAAAAGCAAATAAAGAGTGCCTCGCCAAAGAGATTGATCTGTGGGTAAATTGAAAATGACTGGTAACAAAACTTATTATCAGCTTGTTTTATAATGTTCAATTTATTTTACATGAATTAATTTGTAAATTGTTTTAAATATTGGAACATTTTCCACCTCTTTGTGTTTCCTTTTTAGGTTTGATTGTTAAAACATGATAATGATGTTGAAAAAAATGTTATATGTAGTTGAAAGACGAAGAACGCAGATGCATGCTAAATAATTTCCTTTTTGGGGAATAATATGATATATCATTTAACTTTAACGTTTCGGTACTTTATTGTATTGCAAATTTATTATATTGAACAACAATTTAATCAAGTATTTAAAAATATGCAGCCGGAAAGATGCAGCTCCATGAATCGCGAATGTGTCGATAATGGTGCGGCTTCATTAATGGTGCTTACTTACGATTCTATATATGAAATTTAAATAAATTGCTTCCAGAGTCATTCATGAGAGTAGCGGCTACCATCAACGTTGCATCAACCCAACTTGTTACATGTAACGAAATAATATAAACGGCAGAGGCCTCCCGCACAAAGTTAAAGATTGATAAGCCTTCAATATCGGGTACCATTTTTTCATTTTCAAATTTCAAACCATTTAAATTTGACCGCATTGAAGTTTCCTTTAAAGCTAACTTAGCCACTGACAGAAACACTCCGTAGTTTTAAAAGTCGCGAATTAATTTTGTAAAAAATGAACCATTTATTCAAAAGGCCCAAGAGAATTAAGCCAAGCATCTTCAGGTGGAAGATTTAAAGAATTCTGAGCAAGTTGTGCCATCTTCGCCCTCTGCCCAAATCATTACTTCACCTTGAATTTAGATACAAATGAACACACAGATTTCAACTTTGAGATGGAAAACTTAAATGAAGACGAATTTTGGTAACGTCCATCCTCTGGTACAAGTCTTACTTATATAGTACAGAACCACCCGTTCTTAAGGATATTTCACATAGACAGGAGGTAAGACACTCACATAAACCAGAATGGTCACAAAAACACCTTCAAACTTCTAACAGAGAAACAGGAGATTTTATGGAATTTTCTAATATTTTAAACCCTAAAAGTCCCAGCATCTTTTTTATATATACATCTGATCACATCATGCTAAAATGTTAAAAGTGATATAAAACTTGATTAAAGTTTAATTTAACGATCTCTATACTTACGACTCACGTTGTATAAAGAAGATTTACGACACTTACTGTTATTAATTAAATAATTGTCGCTTACATATTGAGCCGCATTTAACTAGTTCTGAATTAGACCAATTGTAAAGGAATAATATTTAGAGTCATATAATATTAAATATGCAATATGTAAGTAATTAGTTGTAGGTAATTTAATGTTTTATTAGTGTAAAATTTTAATTTGCTGGAATTTCAAGGAAATCTCCCCAAGATGTTGTTGCTTTACATAGTTTAGTTTTACAGAAACTGGAAGAAGAGCTTAAGATTATCAGTAGGGATTCAAATGGAAATTAGCGCATGATATTTAGAGCTCAATTTACTACAGAATTGTACATGATTTAAGTGCCACATCCTCAATTAATTTATTAAATTTGAATTAATATTGTTAACAATCTCGAAAAAAGTGATTAAAACTGCGTGCACACAATTTTATTAATCTAAATGTTTCACAATGTAACATGAAAATTTGTTAAATATAACATCACAGTAAAATATATTCCATGTCCTGTTATTTATTATAAGTTTATTGTGAATTTGTTAAAAGGTGAAATACTAAGAATTGATATTAATCAAGAAATATCCTAGGCAAAACTTGACCTGAGAACAAAACAGTTACATTTCAAATTACTTTTTTAAATCAAGCAAGCATCCTTCGAGGAACAAAATTCACCTGCTCTAAATTTTAATGTGGCTTACTCTGTAAATAAATTGTTAACCGTTATTACGTGCATGATGCAAACTTAAATTTATATCTTTTTTTTTACTTTTGATCATATTTTGATTTTTTTCACGAAAGATTTTCGGTTTTTTGTACTAGTTTTATCAACGTAGAATATAAATCGAACTGATTGTCAAAATATTTTGATTTTATGTTAAAAACTAAAGTTTTTAGGAATGATATAAAGTAAGTTTTCACATTTTCTATTCCTAAAAAAGTTTTTATGTTACGAAGGTTTATGAATTGCGCTACGTTGAGAGGGAAGAAGTCACAAAAACTATGATTTTGGCATAATTTATAATCAGCCCCTAGTATACTACTACAAAATTTTAATCGTTAATTATTAACACTTAATATATTTTTCCAAATTAATTCAATTAATAATTAAAAATTTATTTATTTTTTGAAATTAATTGAATTAATAATTAAATTATTTTTTGAAATTATTTCAATTAAGAATTAACAATGCAATTCTTATAATAACAATTAAACAATTAAACAATTGCAATAAATTCATCAACAATTAAATTTTTATTTCGAATTAATTAAATTAAAGCTTCCAATTTAATTCCAATCATCTTAAGTTTAATAAACTTCCAACTGAATTTAAAATTGGTTATACAGGGTGTTTCAAAAAGATGTGACCATACGGAATTTTACTTCTATAAATTTGAAACATTGAAATTTCCAACTGATTTTTAAAATATTCAATACCTAATTCTTTAAAATTCATTTAAAATTCATTTAACCAAGAATTCATTAATTTCTCAAGAAATTAATTGAATTCAAAATTTTATTTTATGTTTTGACAATCCAATGACAAAAAACATAAAATTCCACAGCTATTGTGAGCATTGGAAACGAGTTCAATTTTATTCAAAGAACACACCTCCACAAAGCAGTTCTGTTCGTTAGCACAATACATATGCTCTTGATTTTTTTGGCTGAGACAGTCGGCTACGCCTGCGGTTATAACCTTATATAACTTTCAAAGAAGTTAAAGGAACCCCAAATTTTGCAAACGCCTTCTTCTAATGCCCCTCTACAACCTTCAAAAAAGGGCTGCGCCCTAATGCGGGAGATACTACGTGAACAAGGCGCCTGTTACTGCGAGATTTGCTCTCGGAGCTAGGAAAAGTGGTGAACAAGTGCGCCACCTGCGAGTGCTTGAGATTGTGCAGCATAAAATCGATCCTTGAGGAGGATTCCGTCACTAAATACTTTTTATATTCAATGTCTTCATGTCAATGTGTGTCTCAGAATATAAGTGATTCCCGAGAAGGAACAGGAGATGAATCAAGGCACCGAAATTCTCATCGCCGTCTCACATTTTCACAGAAACACTTTCGGAGTTCCTTTTCTCATCAAGGTTAATTCACTCTCGTGCACCTAGTTTTTGTCCTATCACTTTAGAACCAAAATTTTGTTTAACTTATGGACTTTCTTATGAGACTAATATTTTTCATCAAGCAGTTCTTGAGCAATTTCAAAAATGGCTTTTTAAAATGTCGACATTTTGTCCCATTTTCAAATAACTCCCCAATTTATTAATCAAAATTCCTCAAACAAATTTGAAACCCCCCCCCAAAAGACGCTCTTTCAAATGAGCCAACTTCCAAGCACACAACTACTTTTAGAGATATTTTAAATGTAAAAATGTATGTCCGGTTCGGGATGTCGTCAGTGAAGCAACAAGTGCAGCATCGTTTGGGAATATAAAAGACGTTGAGTTCAGTAAACTGCGCCTCGCTCTCATCCACCAGGGTCAGACCACGTACATTGACAACGAGGACAATGAAGCTGCAGCGGGAGTTGTCAAACCAGAACACTTTTCTTCGTATTCACAGAGTTTCGGGGGCAGACCGTACATCGGAATCGAACATGTCTCTAAAGTTATAAGAAAACTTCGAGGTTCTATTCACTCGAAAAGGCCATCAAAATTTATAATTAATTACTTATTTCGTAATTTAAACTGTGTGTAAAAAGATTCGTTTTTTTGTGTCTGCTCTTATTTTTCTACATTATACGCTGCAGCGTGAAGCGTTTTGGCTGAAGCGTTGGAGCTTTGGAAGTTAGAGCCATGTCAAAAAGGAAATTTCTCGAAGCGTTCGCCCAAGACAAGAACGTTCCCTTTGAGAGAAGTTCAGTTGAATCCTCGAAAGTGCAAGAAATCGACAGTTCCTCACAATTTCTCAAGCTTATCGA
>JAQFYJ010001152.1:0-10059 GCA_034694685.1 Isotoma anglicana | reverse complement strand
AGAGCACCCCAGCTCTGTAATTTCATTCGAAGGGGAATTTAATTTAATTAATTTTAGGGAAATCACTCAGTTACAGGTAAAGAAGATTTTTCGATTCTAACATCTTTGAATTTTAATTAATCTAAAAATATTATGCATTTTTAGGTCGTTGGGAAAGGAGCATTTGGAGTAGTACACAAAGGGAAATGGCGTGACAAATTCGTAGCAATAAAGAAAATCGAATCGGATTTAGAACGAAGGGCTTTTTCGGTTGAAATTCGGCAGTTGTCAAGAGTCAGCCATCCAAATATTGTTCAGCTATATGGGGCTTGCAATGAACCTGTTTGTCTTGTTATGGAATATGCTGAAGGTATTGAGATAATTATCAAATTAAAGGTGTTTTGATGTTAGATGATAATGCCTAGTCTTATTGATAAATTAAAGGTGGATCGCTGTACAACGTATTACATGGATCACCGCATGTACCATACACTGCAGCGCATGCAATGAGTTGGGCATATCAGACAGCCTTGGGAGTAGCTTATCTTCATGGAATGAGCCCCAAACCATTAATACATAGAGATCTCAAACCTCCTAACCTTTTACTTATCAATGGTGGAACGGTATTAAAAATTTGTGATTTTGGCACAGCTTGTGATAAGCAAACACACATGACTAACAGCAAAGGAAGTGCTGCGTGGATGGCTCCTGAAGTTTTTGAAAGTATGAATCGTTGAATTTATTTTTAATTTTGCTTTTTGCAAAATTAACGATTGCGTTAGAACTTTTTACAGTGAAATTGAAATATGAATTTGTTTTAATGTTTTCTTTATCAGGTAATGCCTATACAGAAAGGTGTGATGTATTTAGCTGGGGGATAATTTTGTGGGAAGTGATCACCAGAAGGAAGCCATTTGACGAGATAGGAGGACCAGCATATAGGATTATGTGGGCGGTTCACAAAGGCGAAAGACCTCCTCGAGTCACGGGGTGTCCTCCGTCTATTGATCGTCTGATGATGGCGTATGTATTGCTGTGATTGTTTTTATTTAGTAAAATCTACTAATATATACATCAAATGATTAAAATCAAGCTTTAACTTTTATTTAGGTGTTGGGATAAAGATCCAAATAGTCGCCCTGCCATGGACAAAGTCGCCGAAGTCATGGCTCATGTTTGCGAGCTCCTTCCAGGAGCAGATGAACCTTTGAAATACCCTGTTGCGTCTACTACTCCCCCAGAAGGTACGCTGACTTATTTACAGGCCAAGTAATGTATAGTAGGTAAATGAAATGTGACAACGCTTTAAAATACTTTACAGATGATGGCATTCCATTTGACACGCAAGTATCTGGTTCGCTTGACGATGATGATCGCGAAAGTATTAGTACAGATGACCACGATGACACTAACGATATTCCTTGTACGTAAAAGGAACTTAATATAGAAATAGTTATCTTAAATAGTGTTGTATCTATTTTGCTGTTTTTGTAATTTGTGTGTGAATTAAGTGTATCCTCATGCTGCCAACACGGTGAACGGCGTAATTCATTCTACAGTCTCAACATTAGGAAAGTCGTTGTCAAACACATTACCTCCTTTACAGACAAACATGAATGCTCTTCCTCCTTTACAAATCGAGGTTGATAAGGTACGATTTTTGGAGCAATTTGGCTAATTTTACCTTTGCCCTTGATGATGGCCCTTTAAAAATCATCGGCACTTTTTGATTTAGAATGCTTGGGAGTTTGAAGGAGAAAGTGAAGATATTCTTTCACTCGGTGGAGAAAGCACTGCTTCCAATAGGGTACCTCAACCATTAGTACCTCGAACTTCCACTTCTCAGCAAATTCATGGAAGTGTACAGTTACCAAAAGTTCCAGAATTACCTGCCATGTCAAACATAGTTACACCAAAGAGTCCTAGTCAAGCCATAAAAGGACTTAACCTCGCGGAAACGTCTGCTAGCGAAATTTTGAGGCCAAAACCACCGCCAAAACCTACAACACTTGCTTGGAAACCCAATATGCCCACGTCAGTGACAGGACCAGCATTAGTAAACGAATTACGGGTCCCTCCACAAGGTCAGAGTCAGAATTCAAGTCATATAAGTGGTCAAGGCCATATCAGTGTAAATCTTAGTCCTGTTGGTGGCAGCAGTCCTGTTTCGTCCCCAAACAGTACTTCCCGTGGGACATTGACAAGTTCTTTGAATTTTAAAAGTCCAACACATCCAAAAAGTCCTTCTAAAACTCCTTTTGCACATACTCCTGCTTTAAAATTTGGATGGGCTGAGCATGTCTTTGGATCGAAAAAGAATGCAAGTCTGAACTCTCCAACAGACAATTCTAGTCAACCATCTGTGAATAAAAATCCACAAAGGGTGCATGGGGGCAATGTTGCTATGTCGGGTGGTGCTTCGCAATCCATACAAAGTCCGTCAACGAAAGTTTCTTTAGGTTTTGAAAAATTGATGAGTGATATGAAGCCTTCTCGAGGTGCAAATGACTCAATGAATTCAGCAAACGCTGGAAGTGTACCTGGTGTCTCCGTCTCTGCTGTCTCTAGAAAGAGAGATTCATGTAAACCAATTTATAAACGGCACTCGGCAGATTTAAACCGCCTCATAGGGTCTGCCACTGCTAATAATGAATATTCTCGCTATCGATTACATACTGGAAATACGGGCAATGCATGTGGAATTGGTGCTACTGGGGTTGGGGCAAGTAGCTTTGACGCTGGACCTTCAAGCTTGGGTGCTAACAACAATGTCCGTTCTAGTAGTACTGGGCAACAGCATTCGGCTTCGAATCGTAAACCTTAATTTCTCAAATCTTTCTCTGCTTTGTAAAATAGTTGCATTTTTAAACTAATCGCTTTTTAGATTGCATTCATTTCCATTTATATCGTACAACATTTTAGTTTCCTATTTGAATAGTACGAAACAGAAAACAAATATTTATTGATCCGAATTTAATTAAACAAATTTCAACAGGCCATCGAAGAACTGCTTCAGATGGAAGTGACAAGATATTCACTGGAGCTTCCAGAGTCGGACAAGGAATGGGTCATGCGGGGAGTGAATATTTTGGAAACCGAAACGGTATGAGTTTATGATTTCTTCTGTCCATTTATTCTAGAAAGTAAGTTTTCGTAGGTTGTAATTTATGACATCTAAATATTATTATTACCTATAAGCTACTATTACCAGATTGGAACAAGCGCTTAAAGCTTTTAAGTATAACTAAACTTGAGTCAGTCTGAAGTGGAAGAAAGTGTAAATGAACCGTTTGAGCAGTTACACTTTCGTCTTACAAATAAATGTACGGAACTCGTAAACACGGATGTCTATCAGAGTCACAACTCGTAATAACCTTACACATATCAGCTATCAGGTTATTTTTGCTCTTGTATGACTCATCTGGTGTGTATTTTTTCGGTGTGTGTTTCTCACTCGGCTACCCGTTACCCGTACCAAGCGTCAAAATGGTAATACAACTACTATATTATGCTATCTTCCTATTTTGTTATAAGCCCAGCAGGTCCTCCTTTCTTGTCTATTTCTTGTTTTGCGAATAGTATTAACACTAGTGATCTGATAATATCTTGTGTACTACATTGATATTATTCTTTTTTACTTTTCAGTACAAATCTGCATATTTTAATATTTTTAGAGCTTTTACTACTAATACGTTTCTCTTCTCGTAGATTGAATACACTGGATTTCCGTAGTGCAGTATACAAGTCGTAGCTTCCATATTTCATATTAAATTCTAGATTTATGGCTTTATGAGTTTATTTTTCTTTTCCATGGTCCATGGCCAGGAGTTGATGAGGGATGAGAACTTTTAAGCCAAGCTGATTCATAATATATTTTATTTGTTAGAAATTTCTCATCTTACTTATTTTTTGCCATGCAAATTGAATTAAAATAACTCTCATACTTCTTTTAATTAATAAGCAAATGCCTTGATTCTAAAATATGTTTCTATTTTCATGTAAAAAATACTTGATTCGGTATAATTGTCATTTGGCAAATGCATTAAGGAATAAGGAAAAAAGAAAAAAAGGCTTCTTGCAACCGGGTCTTGTTGCCTATGATGCGAGATTGATGGGCCATAAACTCCTTGTAAAATACCATATTGTTCTGAAATTAAAGTTGTATAGAATTAGAATGTCTTTAATTAATTGGTCCGAACTTAAAACTCCAAGAGATTGGCGTAACGATGCATGCCTTCTTGATGTCTCTTATCATGAGATGAGATGACTCACAATCAGCTCATCAACAGAAAAGTCCTTTCTTCTGTTGTTCCATTGCATCTGCATCCATCCCAAGAAGAATTGTTTCGCAACTGAAGAAACTATTTGTTGAAGGGATGGAATGTTACCTACGTAGGATAAATGAGTGGCAGATGAACGTCTGAAATGCGCCTTTATTGTTATTTTGGTCTTGTTATGCCTGACTTACAGACATATCATACAGTTAACACTTGAAGAAAGCTTAAGAGGATTACATTTTAAAATAGACAACAAATGTTTGTATACGTGGTTTCAGTTGTAGTTGGTTTTTTTGTTTCTTCACATGTTAAATGAATGTTTAAAATGTCATCTGTATATTCACCTATATAATGTTGTTGAGAGAGATGGGAAGTTCGGAAGTATGAAATAATTATATGGATGATAATCATAGTTGTTAAAAGTTTGAAACATCCTAGATAGAAAAATACATTTTCGATGAATCCTCACTCACAGTAATGCTTTCCATTCCTATTTTGTCAGATTGGTTAGAGTTACTTTACCTATGATATGATGTTTTTCAGTTCATCTTCATGGGTTCTCTCTCTTGTTTCACCGAAAAGGTCTCTGTTATTGAAACAGCTATATTTACATGTCATTATACTTCATGCTTGTAGTTTATATAAAGGTGAAAGAAAAGACACATATCCTTCAGTCAAGTCAGTCAGATTTGAATTTAGCTGAATAAGACGTACTTCTTCGGTTTCTACCAGATCTGTATCCAGATAAGTGAGATGTGATGAGTAATACATGAAGATTGTGTATAAATAAGCAAAGAATGTGTGAAAGAGGACATTCATACTGTCTCTTTTGCAAAAACCGTTCGTCCGTAGTAATGTGAAAATTTTTTCTGAACACAACAACTAACAACGGACGGATGGATTTAAAAAGATTTACACAGATCATAATGAACCTAAGAAAAAATGCGATCCTGGGTTGAAATAAGAACCTTTGGCTGAAGCTGAAACATAATGGATAAAAGAAGCTTTTTAACATCTCGTTGAGACACTGTTGAATTATTACTCTCTGTCGTCATTATCTGAGGTTAATTGCGATTGTAAAATTATAGGAGGACATTAAGATGAACCGATATGAGATTTGTGACTGGAAGATGCACCCACAAAAGAAGGATAATTGCATTGTTTCTTGTATGCCAGCCAGGTCTTGATTAATTAGTGGAGGGTTTACTACGCCCGCATTTTTTTACGAACATTAACTAAAGCAGCAATGGCAATTATAAAATCCTGTGAAAGAATTGTAAATGTAATATTATAAGTTGCTGATTTTTATTGCAATTTGGCTGTATGCGTTAATTTAGAATTGAGATGGATGGATAGTTTATGTGGTAGAGTTGGTGGTGACTTGTCCTCTGAGTCTTATCTTTTGTCTGTATCTTTATCCAATGTAGTAAGCAGCAGTAGAAAGTAATAATAAGTGTAATGAGATTATGTTATTTTTATACTTGCTATGCAGCGAAGGCGAAATGTACTAGAAAGGTGCTTTCTTTAAAGCATTAGTATTTTAACATCTATTTGTTAGGCTATTTACTAAAACACGATTCAAGGCAACGTTTTAGATTGTAAAGAATGACTCATTGAGGCTAAGGCTAAATGAAATGAAAACTATGAGATCTAAATGTGTTACCGACTTGTTACTTTGAATCATGAAGGATTATAGTGTATTAGCTTAGTTTTTAGTGTTAAAAGTGGATAAAGTTTTGTAATGAACATGGTGTAAAAATTGCCGAAAACAAGGGAGGCACTTGTAGACATTTGTTTCAGTTAGAATTAAACATTTTAGACGATCAAATGTTAATGCATGAATGTTGCTTTTAACTTTTGAAGCTTATTTATTCATTGTGAATTAAAAGTTGGCTTAAGTATGTACATAGCGGTTGAGACAGTTAATTTGAATTTGTTTTTCTTCGTGTGTACCAGGTTAATTTTCATAAACTTAAGTGTGGAGGTTGTAATGGGATGTGATTCTGTTATGTATTGTAATCTATATGTGATGGCAAATTTGTTTGTATAAAATAGAGAAGAAAAGTGGAAATGCATTAAATGTAAGTAATGTATGAAAGAACGAGTTGATGTATGAAATGTATTCAGACTGTGGTAGGCAGCATCAGAGATTGGATATGTCGACGAAAAGGATGTGTTTGCTGAGATGAATTGACACTTGTTTTCTACGGTTTTTGCATTCACCTCTGGATTAATTAGGGACATGCTGTAGGCGTTTTTTGAAACATTTGCATGGGTACATTGTTATGTCTTGTATGAAATCACTCGAAAAAATAAGCCTTGTTTTATTTGACGAGAAAGGACTTGAGGGAATTGCTTAGTATCTTTTTAGAGTTTAAAAATTTTTGCATAGTATATTCTGTTGACTTGGCAGTGGTTAAAAGTAATAACTTAGGTATCAGGCGTCGTTAGAGCTTTAGCTTTTTCAACCATTTTTCGAAACAGTTTAAGCTTTAAGATCATTATGTTAATAGCTTAGGAAGAATAAATGTATTTGATAGAAAAGAAAAAAAGTATTTGTTTTGTTGATACAGAGAAGTAATCTAGATCTAGAGCGATGAGTATAGGTGACATGAAATTGTATATTTGACATGGTTATTAAGTCATGTATACTTATATTATAGAGTGTAGAGAAAACGCTGTAAAATAGTACTATGCATTAGAAATGCTTTTTAATGAGTGCAGCCCGTAATGGGATGACTCATCTTGAACACAGTTATGTAAACACCTCATTTGGTATTTCAAAGCGGTGTGATGCTCTGTAGTAAGACGGAAATGTTTGCAAAAAAGTAAACCAAGGGATTACCGGGTTACAAACAGAATAAGATGCGAATAACCGAGAATGTATGAATTTAAGACGTGTGCTGGAGTTGAGTTGATGATCTGATCTGACTTGTTGGCTTTGGCTTAAGGAAGTAAATCTCCTATGTAAAGATATTGGAAATGACTTTTACACTTTTATAAGGTAGTAAGTTTTTGTTCTAGTGTGTTGTATTTTTACACATTTATTGAAATTTAAGCTTAAAAGGATTAGTCATTTATTTACAGTTGAAACTTTGAACATTTTTGATGGTCTGATTCTGTTGGTTAATAATTTGAAAGTTGTAGTTTACTTTTATTGAGAACAGTTTATGCTTCTGGATTCTTATAGGTTTCAATTCAAATTATGCTAATGAAATTCTATTAAAAACAGACTAGGTGGATTTCAAAGTAGGTATATACATAGGTATAGGTATAGGTATGTATGTGCGAGAACGAAGAATCAAGTTGAGAAAAACAGTTAGTTTTGGGATCTAATCAAGAAATCAAAAACACATTTTACATTATCTTATCAAATTTTTACTTCATTCTTACTCACTTAAATTATTCAAGTGTAAATTAAGAAAATCCATTAAATCTAACTGGTTTGCATGAAGTTTTGTTAAGGTTTTACAGAATGAGTCATATTGAACGCAGGGGTAAAAAACGCAAGACTGTTACCCGATTTACGATATGATATGGGGTATAGATGACAGTAGTGTTCGAAAGTATGAAGATGCACTGTACTTATATAGATTATGAGCGTTTTCGCTGTTCTTTTGTATGCATATCATTACATCAATAGTACGACTGGGGATGTATTGCGTCTGTAGTAAATGCATAGGATTTCTCCACAAACATGACATTATGAGAGTGGATATGTCATCCTGTGCTTGAAATTAATGTTGAAAAGTTTCAAGAAACGATAAGATAGCCTGTATAGAAGGTTGTTTTTTATTATTATTATTTTTATGAATATTGTGTCCTTAGGTAAATGCACAAGAGTGTGTAAAAAACGACCGGTACACTTTGTAAAAAGTTAAGACTAACTAACTCAGTATTAAGTTTGTAATTGTACGGTTTTTATCGTCTTTCTTTTTCATCATGAAGAATTATCATCATCTTGTTCATGCATAGGCTAATTTTCAGTTTTGGTTTAAGTTTACTTTGAGGTGAGCTCTGGCACTGTTCAAGCATAAAAGAGAGTGCGAGACTGATAGGAAAAAATACTTTGAAGGATAACTATGTGCCAAGAACTTATGCCAAAACAAGACTCATCTATTCCACCACGAAGCCATGTGAGTATAAGTGTTACATAGCCAATACATAGCAGAAGTCGCATTATGTTGAATTTTGTGTATTCATGATCAAACCGTTTTCGGAGACCAGAGGGTAAGGATTAAAAGACCGAGCGAGAGAGTGCTTATTTATCCTTATCTTATTGAGAAGTTCTACGAAAAAAGATCTCTGTAGTGTCTTGTTGCAGTTGCAGCTAGTATGTTAGACTGCTAGTTACCCAGGTTCGGGGAAAAGACTAGGCAATGTGTGAGTGAAGGCAGTTCTACACTTCTTCTGGCGAAGTGGCATTGACTTGGCATTGCATTGTAAATCTAGCATCAGTTAGGATAACGAATCTTCATTTTTTTAAAAGACGGACGGATGGTGTAACACTTATTTTTACCTGTAAATATTCCGACTCTCCATTTTGCAAATTATTAAGTAACTGTGTGTTTGTTATCTGTGACTCTGACAAAAATGATTTGCACGTTTTCATCTTGTCATCATAAAACAAGTACTGCGACAACCGATGCATCCTTACTGGATGTGGTTGTGAACTCTGAATCCAGAAATGAAAGTGATCATCATCATAATAGGGTAACGGGGCTTAATGGTAGTGGAGAAAGTGGGAAAAGTGATTTTGGTGAAAGGAGGGGTGAAAGTACCCATGATGATAGGGGTTTGATGAATGTGCTTGAGTCTAGCCAACAATCCATAAGTGTTCAAACTCAAAATGAGCAGCAAAGGTTACTTTGCAGAGCGTTGCAGTGTCAGTGGCTGCTTATTAAAAAACAAATTGGTACATGGCTAAAATTATTATAAAGAAATGAAACTTTGCAATGTAGTTAAATAATCTGTAAAAGAACTTTGTAGTGTCTAACTTTCTTTTCTGTTCTGATTTGTAGAAAGTGGAAGTGGTGTTGGTGGTGGTAGCGGCGATTCCCTTTATGATAATGCTTATCTTATGCTTGACCCTGAATTCCAACCGATTTCCCCTGCAACAGATATCCCCGAGTCCATGAGGATATTTGAAGAGCATAAAAAGGTAAAGTTTAGATTTAATTTATATTGCAAGAATGCCAATAAAAATTGTGGTGGGGTGGGGTTAAAGTTTAACTCTCATTGACTGTACTTTTAGTTGGCAAAAGACTACCTACAAACCAAAACAGAAATTGAATGCCTACTACAAGCCAAAAAAGATCTGGAAGAGCAGCTGCGGGAGCAAGAAAAATACGGACCATTCGGTGGACAAAGAGATTCTCAAACGATACTGAGGGAATGGAGGGAACTGAAAAGTGAAAATGTAAGTTTTATTTGACTCTGTCACTTTGTTTGACATGGAAAGGAATGTAATATTTAATTAATTATTGAATTTATTGTATTTGTAGGAAAGCCTTGTGCAGTATCATAGAAATCTCAAAAAGCAATTAGAAATCATCAAATCTCGGAAGCAGCCTCCACAACCTCCTTCAGGTGGAACACAAGAATTTGAACCAGAGCCAGGTTGGGTTATGGTTTCAAGACGAGAAAGTTCAGAATTTGATTAGAATATTTTCATATTTCAGTTTGACATCAAATCGCCTGAAGCTTTTAAAACATTCAAATACACTAAGTCGTTTCAAGGACGTTGGATTCGATTCGAAGTAGTTATAGATTATCTTCTACTTGATCAGGGTGTACGAGATTT
>JAQFYJ010001151.1:0-10063 GCA_034694685.1 Isotoma anglicana | reverse complement strand
GCGACGATGACCTTCCTTACATCCAAAACATGGGAAGTTTTAAAATAAAAAAAATTAAATTTTCTTACTGGTTACAATCAGTACTCCTGAATCAACTGTCGGTCTTTTAAAAGTGTTTGATGCCATTTTGGAAAACTCTCGCGGCCTTGAAATCCTGATCATTAAAGCTATAACACTTGGAAAAGATGCGAAAACCGATATTTTAATAGAGGTATTGAAGTCGAAGCCCGATGTAACAACGAAATTGAAAACCTTTAGTATGAGTGGGCATTTTCAGGATAAAATCCATCCTTTATGTGGAATTCAGTTCGGATCAAAACTGAAGCATATTGATTTGTGTGATGAAGTCCTGAAATTACAAACAAAAACGACTGAGAGACAAAGAAAAGGGATGGAAAATTTTTTAACAGTTGTAAGTAACTCCCTGGAGAGTTTTAGTTTTAACTTAGATTGTGTTTTTAGTCTGCGCCAGATTCCTTGGATGCCAAAACTGAAGGAATTGACCTTCATACGCAGATGTAAAACAAAACCGCCGCTAAGTTTTAAATTTTTGGAAAATCTGCCAGCATTACGGAAGTTGGATTTGAGACTGGGTGACATTTCAGTGAATGAACATTTATTGGAAAGTCCGGCATTGAAATTGCCTAAACCTGGTGCTTTGAATCAAGTTCCTCGTTTAGTCCACCAAGTACTGGAGGTCATTGATAATTATAGTGTCATGCGTGTGGAAAGCCCGCGAACAATTTGTCATTTGAATTTGGCCTTTCCTAACTTGGCGGAGTTACGTATTAGACCAAAACTCCCGGATGGATGTTCCTTTGAAGAGGCCAGGCTGTGGTTTGAACAGTGTTTTCTGATTTTATCGCAAATGATGAATTTGCAAAGTTTGTCCATCCATTTTGATAATTTGGGACGTGAGGATTTGGCGCTGGATTTAAATGAAGCATTTTCCAACCTAAGAGAAACACCTGGTAAGAATGAAATACAATTTCTTTCTTCTTTGATAATTAATTGGATTGGACTATGTTTAATTTAATTTGGTTGTGTGTGAGAATGGATATTATAATCTGTTTAATAATTTTATAAACCATTTCAAGTATAGGTGTACCCAAATATACGTTTTAATATTGATTTAAACGTTAATATCGTTATAAAATGCTATGGTTGAAATAATTAGCTCCTTTTCGTTGGTAATTTAAGACTGATCTTTATTGCATCAAGCAAAACCTTTTATACCATTTACAAAATAAGTCATCATTATGATCTTAACCTAAGAATTTATGCCATAATCATAAATTATATTAACATCCGAGTCAGAGTCGAATGGACTCTCAAACTGAAACCTAAAAATGCTGACACAAATGGTGACATTCTAGTTCAGCTCAAAGTACATATTTGAATATTATTATATATTAAAATAATCTTATATTTTAACAGCTATAATGTTTGAAAGTATTTCATTTAAATACTTTCAAACATTATAAATTACAATATAATTACTGTCGAAGTGGCAAAAGTCTATTTGGTAGCTTGAAAATTGTGTATTTTGGCAACAAGCAATAGTCAAATTTGCAACACACTAAAATGCATGAAAATGTGTCGTGTTGATAATAGCCAAAATAACGATATCCAAAATCGTGTTTTGTCAAATTAACTTTTTGGGGTAAAAATGTGACAGTATTGGCAACATCAGGGTGTAGCCACTTTGACTGTTGGCAATTCGACTAGGAATCAAAATCGTTTACGATGTGAGTTTTACCTTATTTTGATCTACTCGTCAGGATGTTAAATTCCAAGTATGTAGAGCTGGAAATGTGACCTTTTTTAATGAACTTTCTCATCTTTTACAGTAAAACCAATCATTATTGTTGAACTGTTTTACTTTGTGTTGATTCTAATTCATATCTCACATGATGTTTATGTATTTCGCGCTTTCAAACCAATTTTGGAAATAAATTTAATACGCCGGTGGTGGCAGCTTCACTTCCGGTCCTGATTGAAGCTTCCAAGTTGCGCACAATACTATTTCATTGCTATCCGGTAAAAATAGAATTTTGTTTTTCCTCGCTTTCATGATAAATCAAAATAAATATAAATACTGGTTGGAATATCCGCACGTCTGTGCTGAACTTTGCCCTTTTTTATTTTTTTGCAGGAGAGGATAAAACATAAGAATTTGAAAATGAAGATTCGTCAGCTCATCAAACTTTTTGAGAAAAGTAAAATAAATCTTCTGTTTGAGTATCCCGAGATATAATTATTAATGCTGGATATCTAATTTAATCTTAACACAAAAATTCCTCAGTTTTTTAGGTAAATATTTTGTTGCACATAGAAGAATACGGGAAAAGATTTTTGAAATAAAGAGTGAATTTAAAAATGTGAAACTAACAATGCAGGTCTTTCAGTGGGGTCTCAACAAAATGCATGACATCCTATTGATGGTCTTACACAACTAATGAACTATATGACATCGAAAATCCGAGCTGACATTGCTCATTTTTACCAAAGATATTCAGAGTTGAAACCACTTTTTTGTACCCTATGGGCCATATAGCAACACTTATCTGTCCAAGCGACAAGAGATCAAGTTCTCCTACAACGATTAGAAACCCCATAGTTACTTTCGTTCGAAAATTTCCTGTGGGTACAGATTGGGTTTCAGCAACTTTTTCCAAATTGCAAAATACTCGAAACTTAATTAGCTTTTAAATGAATTATCTAGCAAGATCATGTGATATCGGGGACTTAAGTACAACGTAACAATAGATTTTGAAACCCAACCGATTTATAGAGCCATTTTACCATGGGCTGGAAAGATGACTACTGAAATAGCCAATTCCTAATAAAAACTCTTCCGGTGGAAATTGGTTACTTTCTAGGAACAAAAATATCCAGGTTGTTATGTAATGCAAAAGATAAATCAAAAACTGAAAAAGGTGGGGTATACATAATTAAATGTGGTAACAACAACTGCCCTTCTAAATATATAGGTGAAACCGTTAGATCACTAGCGACAAGATTAAAAGAACATGATTCTGACATTTGGCATCAACGAATAGACAAATCAGCAGTCGCACTTCATCACCAAAAAACTGATCATTCCATTGATTAACAATCAGCATATGTCATCCAAAAAGAACCGAGATATTATCAAAGGAAAGTTCTTGAGGATTTATTTATCAAAGTTACTTCAAATACCATGAATTCAAATACCATCAAATGTTATGTTCATTGTTATTATAATAATTTTATTATATAATACTTGGCATGTAATAGTACATCATAATTCCTAAATAAACTCTTGGTAAACAGTATAAGCAAGTGCGGGAGCGCGTGAACTGAATACGAGAATTATAAGTCTAAATGACACAGTGTGTGTTTGTGTGTGATATCTGTGTGTCTGTCGTCTGTTATGCATGTCAAAGCATTACATACTCGTCAAAACCTATCCAAATATGTAAAAATTGAAATTTGACCTTTGACCTCATTTTGTTACCTTAAAGGTCATCCTACACTATAACTGTCCTATCTCCTCTTAATCCACTCGTCAAGATCTATCCTAATATATAAAACTTGAAATTTGACCTTTGACCTCAATTTGTGACCTCCCTGACCTCGTAGGACAAAAACTATTCTTACGGTTGGATTTCTGACGTTTCGTAGATATGAAATCATATATTACATGATTTTTATGTATTATGCGCTTTGAAGCGCTCATGACCGCGACCAGTGCGCTTTGTCGCAGCGTGCTGATTTGCAATACCAAAAGTTCTTTTAAAATAATGAGTCCAAAACCGAACATTGCATGTCAATATGTCAATCCGTTCGAAAGTTATTGACGTGACGGACGGACAGAGCATTCCCATAAAGTTGCTTTCGCTACTAAATACTATGAAATGTGGAACAAATCTCCTTTTTATCTAATGTATAAATGCAACCCAACTCTAGCTATTTTATTTAGGCCAGCTACAGACACCAAAGCCAGGTATTTGTATTTACAATGCACTGTTTAGTATAGTGTGTATATCTGTTTGGTGGAAAACCGGTTGTACAAAATTAAAAAATCAGATTTTTCTATACTGACCAGATTTACTTAGCATTTATCATTAAAGCATCTCTTTTAAGTATTATATAAAATTATCATCAGAGACGAGATAAAGCTTCTAAATTTTTACTGTAGTTTTAAATCCTTTTGAATACTTACTGAATCCAATTATCAAATAATATAAAACAATTTGTCAGAGCTTTAAGGTGGCACTTATTACAGAAAAGTCATTCAGTTTTAAACTTTAAATTGTGAATTTATTGTATTGCGTTACCAGATAAACTACGTCTGCATTCCCAACCCAGCTAATAAAGTCTTACAAGTTTACTTATTCTCAATTTTATCAAAGTATTTTATTATATTTTTAATTTATTTTTTGCGACGATGTAATCTTATTCATCAGTTATGAAGAATGAACTGAAGAATAACTGTTGTAAGCCTTGAAGTAGTGTTCATATTATTGGCAAAAAACTATAAAAAATTGAAATATTAGGTTAAATAATTCCCCGGAATATTCCATATCAAATGGTTCCATAACAATAGACATTTTTTAAGTAGCAGTTAACCTTTGTATAAAGCAGAATTAGGTATTTAAGACGTAGTTACTTTGTTAGAGATTAGGGATGAACATTTGCTTAGTTTCTTTGCCAAGCATATACACACTAGTTCACTAGTTGAAGATCAAGGCTAACTGGTTTGCTTCTCACTTCATTCCACTGCTGATTGTAAAAAATACACTATTGCAAAGAGTAAATATCATAGTCGAGTTAGTTTGATAAAAATGCCCATTTGCTAAATTAGAAATGAGCAGAGCTTTTTAATCCCGGATTAGGGATTAACGGGATTAAAAATTGGATTAAGGATTAAATTAATCCTTAATCCTTAATCCCGGTAACAAAATTCTAGCTAGTTAATCCTTAATCCCACTCTCAAATAATTCTGAAGTTAATCCTTAATCCAACAGTTACATTAATCCCGTTAATCCAACTGGGATTAATTTCGGGATTAATGTTTTTGGTTTTTTGTTAAATTTTTGTTTACAGTTTCCCAAATTCGTTTGAAAGATAAAATTTTATTGGTTTTATATTGGTTTTATCGTTTTCAATTTTTCTACCAAGTGTTTTTAGACTTTTTAAAATTTTTAAACTAAAGAGTCACAATAAATGTGCAATATTAACTGTGCATGCATTTTAATATGTATTAGTTATATCGGTATTAGTAATTAGTATTTCACTTAAGAGATTAAAACATATTTAAGATAATATTTTGGGCGAAATATCAGATTTGGCTAATGCAATACACTTACAATTTTAATTCATAATGCAGTAAAATAATTAAAAATTGGAAATTATTTTTCGAAAAGGTTGCATTAATTTTGCGTTAATTTTTATGATTTTAATTTTGTTCCATGAAATAATCTAATTTACTTTGAAGTTATTTGTTTGGATATATTAAAAAAATATCTTGAAAAAATTAATCCCAGGGATTAAAATTAATCCGGATTAATTAACCCTTAAATCCTTAATCCCAACGCATCTGAAAAAATAAATTAATCCCAATTAAAATTAATCCCAATATTTGGTTAATCCTAATCCTTAATCTTAATTCCGATTTTTGAAAAATTAATCCTTAATCCTTGATCTCAGCCGAAATTTTGTGGGATTAACAAGCTCTGGAAATGAGTTTGTAATATTATTAACAGGGGCATGACCAAAGCACACCAAAATTGTTAAATTGTTGACGCAATGAAAAAACTTTTATGCTAAAATTTATAAAATGTCCAATTTGTAATTTTTGTTTTACCAAAGTTTATTTTGGGTAGTTTGATTTTATTTAAAAGCATACTAATAAAAAAAAGTTGAGTTTATGAATGAAATTTTTCTGCAATCAGTGCCATTTAAAAAAGGTGATATTTTTGTATTTTATATTCATTAAACATTAAGAAGATTCAAAGTGCGCTGGCAGCCGACATTACTTTTATACGCTTTATATCTCTTCTCTGATGAAAATAAAATAAAATAACAATAAAAATAAGAAAGATACAGAAGTACTACAGAAAGGCAAAAGGATTTGTTTTATAACTATAAACTACAGACTTTTTTAATTTGGCGAAACCAGTCCTTAACCAAACAGGTTTCCATCATCCATATTAAACGACTTAAGAATGCAAACTATCACGACAAAATGAAATATCCCCTTTTATAAAAGGCCAGGGATGTCTGTCTGTCTGTATGTCTGTCCGACCAACCTTTGATTGGCTCAGAGAGAGAGCCAATGAGGGCGCCGTTTTACATTCTGCTCTACCCCTTTTCCAATAGTGGCGGCTACATTCGATCGAATCCTTCTGTGTTAATTATTTTTTCCTTTAATTTTTCATTTCACAAACAACGCATGCGCTGCTGCATTTTTAAATTTTGAGCTTTGGGTTTCAAAACCTTGAATGGGAGAAAACCCTATGCGGTCCGCCTTTAATGTCGTTTTATGTTAAAATTTTTTAAAAAAAACCTAATTTATGTCTTTTTCAGATGCATGTTGTAAAGTAATAAAAAAATTAAGTAGATGGACAGTAGTAATTGCAATAATTATAATAATAATAATGATTATTATTATTATGCATAAACGTAATATTTATTAAATAGAAGGTTATTATTTACCCTGCGCAAATCTAATATAGATCTAGCTTAAGCCTCTGAACAATGTAACACTCAAGAAAGACGACTATAGCCCGGTGAGTGAAACTCAAAGATTCTAGGGGTCGGCAAGGTCATTTTATCGCCGTGACCTTTGTAATCATTGCTAATCCCTAAAATGGGTGAGTTTCACTCACCGGGTCATAGTCTAGTTTTGAAATAAATACTCAGAGAGCAACATGATTTTGGATCATTCATCATATTGGAAGTGCATTCTTAAAACAAAGCAGTGCAGATCTCACTAAGAGGCATTGCGAATAAAATCCAACTAATAAAAATGTAGAAGTAAGATATTTCTTCAATCACAAAACTATTTTTGGTGGCATTGCTTATCCATTTGGGGTTATCCGGCTGCAGTGGAAGATCACGGGTATTTAACTCACTGTCAAAATTGTATTTACCCTTGTACAATAAACCCCGAAACGGAAACTTACAACTGCGAAACCAAGAAGTGGTATAATAAAAGAATAAATGACAATACCGACTGGCATTTCTGTTCTCCGTTTAAAACATTAAATAACTACGTGTAGAACTGCACAAATGAGTGAAATTTTCATGGAAGAGTCTATAAGTGGTGTACAGATTAAAACCAGTGGGATTATTGTTCTGCCAAATACTGCATGTACGTTTTTCAGTAAATCTTTATTAAAGGTTATTATTATTATATTTCTAATTACCTAATTTCTTACTTAAAACATCAGTGTTGAAAATGATATATAATTTCTTTTAGAAAGCATCGCGGGTATTCGGCTAAATTGTCAAAATTGCACGGAGCCTTGGACGTCGGGACCGGAAAAGAAACAGTACGAGTGCAAAATATGATTTCTGGGATAATATACATTGAAGAGTCAGTTTATCTTTGGGATTTTTGAGAAATCAAAGCGAATCATGCACGTAAGTTTTTAAAATACTCTGAAGAATTTTTGTAAATTTTTAGTCAAAGTAGACTGAACCATAGTTAAGATCAGGGTTTCGGGTGAATAAAACCACCTGCAAGAAATTGGTGCAAGAAATTGAAAAAAACCACTGCACTGCACAAATTAATATATGCATAAAATGCAAGAAATGCAAGAAATTAAAAGCAATTAATAATTAATTCTAGAGGGTAATTAGGCTAAAACTAACAGTGCAGTGCTGCTAGGCTTTGTTTTAGCTTCAAAATGAGCATATATAGATTTTTGTAGCTTAAATTGGATTCCACCATAAAATGAAGCTGTGTAGAGTTCAACAATCTTTAATACATTGTACAAAAACAAAATTTCAATTTCAACCTACATAAATCTATATATCCTCATTTTGAAGCTACAATAAAGCCTAACAACACTGCAGTATTTGTTTTAGCCTAATTAAATGTTAAAATTAATTATAAATTGATTTTGATTTCTTGCATTTTGTGCATTTCGTGCAGTTTTTTGCAGTGGGTGGGTAAAATACATTTCGTGCGCAAAAAACGAAACCCTGACTCTGAAGAATTTTTTTTAAATTTTTAGTCAAAGTAGACTGAACCACAGTTAAGATATTTTTTACATTTTATAACATTGCAATAATTTCAGATTTGTTATTTTACAGTGCTCAAAACTACATAAAAGCCTTTTTGGATTGGAGAAATAAGAACTACTGGATTGCGGCTATTCGGTTCGCTGTAAAAATAGCACTGAGTTTTGTAAAAAAGTCCCCTTTTATAATTCATTGACAAATACCTTTTCACCTATTGGGATTTCTGTTCTCAGGTGTACAGCAGGTGAATACTATTGGGGATTGGACCTAACCAGATTTCCTCTTAACACCACTAATAATCTTTTCCATGAAAATTACACTCATTTGTGCAGTTCTCCCCCGTTGTGGTTAATTTTTTAAAACGGAGAACAGAAATCCCAATCGGTATTGTTATTTATTCTTTTATTATACCACTTTTTGGTTTTGCACTTGGAAGTTTCCCTTTCAGATTCAAATGTGCAAGGCTCAAAGAAATTTTGACAATGAGTTGAATATCCGTGATCTTCCATGGCGCCGGATAACCCCAAGTGGATAAGCAATCCCACCAAGACAAGTTTCATACTTGGAGAGAAATATCACTTTCTATACTTTAAATCTTTTGATTTTATACGCACTGATTCTTACTAGGATTGACTTTGTTTCAAAAATAAATTTCCAATAAAATGGATAATCAAAACCTCCTATTGCTCTCCAAGTTATTTATTCCCAACTATTATTTTATCACATTTTAGGTAATTAGCTTTGAAATGTCGTTTAATATGGATGGCTACATGTCCGGCATAGAACTGGTTTTGCCAATTTAAAAAAATGATTTTATTTGTATACTGAAAGGATTTATTTAGCATTTATCACTGAGTTGAAAAAGAAACCTTACTGTATGTTGTTTGTACGTTTGCATCTTTTTAAATATTTTATGAATGCAGTAATCAAGACATGAAAAAGAATTTTAATGCATAGTAAACTAAACGTATATATAAGCTAAAGTCCTTTACTCAGCTAAAACCCTAACCGGTACTTGCAGACAAAATCGATCTTGTTTCGGCCTTCCAGCCATCGTCAGTACGAGAGGAAAGTCAAATGATAACTGACTCTCATTTTGAAATTTGTCTATGTACACGGAAAAGGGAAAACTGAATCAGGTAGCAACGAACTGTTGCCTTGACCCCTGACCCAGACTCTAAAGTCCGAAAACTAACTGTTTTATGAAACGTCTTAAGTTTTCGTGTCTTGTCTGCGAGTACCGGTTAGGGTTTTAGCGGAGTAAAGGACTTTAGCTTATCTTTTCAAAATAATCTCCTCCGCTGAATATTTTCTAAATTTCCGATTTCTTTTCTTTTTCATAAACGTATATATGTAAACTAAATTAGAAGGGCCTAGATTCATGATCTACTAGAACTTTTTCATATTCTAAATGTTATGGAATATATATTAATGGACGGAGCTCTATTTTAAGCATTTTTACAATGCTAATTTAGGTAAATCGAGGCTTTTTGCTTGTTAAATACATATAATAAAATTACAATAAAAATATCGACCATCGCAAAAGTGGACAAAATATATATCAATCGACGCGAAATTTTATGGAGAGTCCGAATATGAAATAAAATTGGGGTGGAAGACGGACAGTTTTCGAGAAAATTTGAAAAAACTAAATTTCGAAAAAAATCAAAATTTTTTGTATAGGCAGTGTGATATATCGTTCGACGCAGAATCTTACACTGATCATTTTTCGTATTTATGTTACCTATACGAAAATTCAAAATACGGGAGCTATTTCAGAAAAAGTGGAATTTTCACATAAACTCACCCAATTTCTCCATGACACAGA
>JAQFYJ010001150.1:0-10069 GCA_034694685.1 Isotoma anglicana | reverse complement strand
ACACTCCTTTGGAAGCTCTTCAGGCTTTACGGACTGTTCAGTCTATGGGAGAAAAGGTGGGTCTCTCTCTTAATAGTGATAAATGTGAAATTGGGATTCTTGGTGCTACGCTCCAACAAGAAGAAGATATTTTTGCCCTTTTTAATTTAAATGCTCCAGGTATCCGACGAATTAGTCATGAAAATGCCACACTGCTTGGCTGTCCTCTTACAGATTCTGCTATTGAAAGCGTTTTAGCAGAAAAGACAGAAAAATTACGTCTTTTGGCAAATCGTTTATCTAATTTGTCGTCACACAGTGCCTTCTTTCTGTTACGGGCTTCTGTGTCAATCCCCCGTTTGATATATTTTTTAAGATGTGCTCCTACGCGTAGAAAACTTGTGCAATTATGCGAATACGATGCTGTTTTGAAGGCATCTTTAGAAGATATTCTAAATTGTGAATTCTCCCCGGAGGCTTGGATGCAGGCTGCTCTTCCGGTGAAGATGGGTGGGCTAGGTGTCAGACACGCTGTAGACGCGGCGATTCCGTGTTTCATTGCGTCCGTCTATAGTGTTATGACCTTAGTGAAATCTCTTCTTCCCTCGGAGTTGTGGAATGCTGATTTGTCTTTGGAGGAGGCGGAGAATGAGTGGGACCAGTTAGTAGCACCCGTGGAGCGTCCTTTGGTCGATTTCAGAGGGATTCAGTCTGCTTGGGAGAGTCCGATGCATAATCTAGTGGTTGAAAGTCTTTCAAGAAATGCTATTAGTTCAGAAGATAAGGCTCGTGTTTTGGCAGTGATGGAACCGGAAGTTGGTTCATGGTTAAACGCTCTTCCTTCACCTCAGTTGGGAACGCATCTCCAGAATGAAGTTTTCCGGATTTCCTGTGCTCTTCGGTTGGGGTGTATTATTTGTGAACCGCATAAATGTAAGTGTGGCGTGGAAGTGTCAGCAAGAGGTTTTCACGGTTTAGCGTGTAAATTAAGTGCTGGCCGATGGTCTCGTCATGGGGCAATAAATGACATTATTGTTCGGGCTCTTCGATCTGGAGGTGTACCGTCGCTTAAAGAACCACCTGGTTGTTCTAGGACTGATGGGAAGAGACCGGATGGTATGACTTTGGTTCCTTGGTCTCGTGGTAAGACTTTAGTGTGGGATTTTACGTGTTGGGATACATATGCCCCTTCTTATGTTGTTTCCTCGTCTTCTCGGGCTGGTGCTGTAGCTGAATTAGCTGAAAATTCGAAAAAATCGAAATACGCAGGTTTGAGCGACCGCTTTATTTTCGTCCCGACAGTGTTAGAATCTAGTGGGGTGTGGGGTAAAGAGGGGCTACGTTTTGTGAAAGAGATTGGTGTCCGGATTGCAAGAGAAACTGGTGAAGGACTTGCCAAATTTTACTTGCTTCAGCGAATCTCTTTGGCGCTTCAGAGAGGAAATGCAGCTGCGGTGTTAGGTACTTTACCTCCAGGAAGGGAGCTGGGGGAGATTTTTTACCTTTAAATTCTGCAGTTTTACTCCTTACTATGTCTTAACTCATACTTTATGTAATCTCATTTATACATTTATAAAGATTTCTTTTACATTTAACTTCTGATGTTGCAACATTCTGGTATATAATAAAGTATTTGATATAATTCAGTGTCTCAAGTGGATAACACTTTATAGAATGCTTGCCCTTTACTGAATTTTGATGAACTTCGACAAAAAAGTGGCTTAACCCATGACAAATTTGCGATAGTGAAAGATATATTAGAAATGTTTCCAACATTATTTTCTCGTAAACCAGGTTTTACGAAAGATTACGAATATGAAATTAATACAGGAAATGCAAAGCCCATTAAGTGTCATCCCAGACCCATGAAACCGGCTAAGAGAAAGATTTTAGAAGGTTTATTGAAAGAGTTTGTTGAAAAAGACAGAATTGAGTGGGCGAACGGTCCCTGGGCAGCAAACCCTGTAATAGTTCCCCTTATACAATAAACAGTTATACAGCCATAATACGACAATGGGTTATACGCCTTTAAAATAACAAAGGGTTATACGCAATTAATACAATAAAGAGTTATATGCCCTTAATACAACAAAGAGTTATATGCACTTAATACAACAATGAGTTATACGCCCTTAATACAACAAAGAGTTATATAACGTTACGAAGATTCGTTATATAAAATATCGTTATATTAAAGACCCCTTTAATATAACGAAGTCTAACAACACTTAATATTTAAGATTGACACCCTTTAACCAAAAATGTTCATCCCATAGTAAAAGTTACAGTTACAAAAAAAATTTAAAAAGAAAAAGGGTTCTAAGTTGAGGACGCACTTAAAAGAAAAGAACAGGCCTCAACCCCGCCACCCTAAAAAATTTATTCCTGAGTTAAGTTTTGTTAGGTATCTATTATTACCTAATTAAAAATTAACACGAAATCATTATTCCAACATATTTAATTATTATTATAACCATCATTAAAGAGTGGAATTCAAGCACTTCATTTATTAGCATTGCACATAAAACTTGGCAAATCATCAACTTGGACTTCCTTGTCTAAACTGTCAATAAATATTTGATCTTAAATCCAGTTATTTCTGGACCAAAACCTTCTTAATGAATGGACTCGCATCTTCCAGTTATCTTTTCTAAATAAAGTAAATTCATTCTTGCATTTTGGTTTGCACCTTTGAAATATTTTAAAATAACCATTCGCTCAAATCATTTTAAACCTTCATTTTAAACTTGTGCATTATAATTCTAATGATATTTTGAATTTGTGTTAACATCGAATTGTCTACAATGTCATACATACGATACTATATTTATGTAATTTTAGTGGTAGTGTCCATTGTTAAAACGGAGAACTTCTTCGAACTAAAAGAACGTGACGAAGTGCTTCTAAAATGTGACGAGCGTGTGGACGGCATTACATTTAAACTTCCATCTCTTCCTGACTGCAAAATTCAAAAATTTGAAGAAGAATCGACTGCCTTAGTTTTAACAACTTATTGGGGCGGCAAATCCAACCATCCTATTTCCGCAATAGAATGCTTATAGTCGAGAGTTGTTGGAACAAGGAGTTTATGATTTCAACTTAGACATCTCTAACATCAGAGTTGTCTACATGGAATTTTTGTCAGGATTGACACTAAATGATCTGTGAGATTGTGCTACTTTATGGATGAGTTATATACCACCTAACTACATACGAGCAAGAAATGTGTTGGCTCGGGGGATGAATCATAATATGACATGTTTAACAATCATCAAGAAAGCAATTGTAGGACACCCAGGAATCGAATGGGATAAAGTCATGGGCATTGTCGGTATGAATGAATGGAATAATTTCCATGCAGCTATACCAATGATAAACAACAATCCTTTTTTGGGTATAACAAGCCTGCTGATATGGGTGTGGCAGTTTCTAGTGGATATAAAAACCTGGCGTCATTCTGTGCACGAGTTTTAGCTGATTTTGACGGGGATAGAACAATTTTGAAAGCGAAGTGTTTCAAGAATTTTGCTCAGATAGCAGGAGCTACAGGGCTAGAAGACATTTTAACAACTTATGAAACTTGTCGGTCTGCTGAAGGATCCGTACCTGCAACTTTGTCAGCTACTATCACTGATATTACAACCCTATCCACCTGGGCTAATTTTAACTGAAGTAATAATTCCCATTAGACGGTATGAAGTTCCTGTATAGAGTTATTATCATAATTAGAATTATTGTTTCCCACCTAACAACATGTTAGTTGAGAATATTAGCCTCTACCCACATAGCTTTATACTTACTATGTGGTGTATCCTAATATTTACCATGCTTAAGTACATTCTAGTACTCATATTGCTTATATTTTGAAAAGATAAAAACGGCCGTGTGGCACACAAAACTTAAATGTCAACCGACCAGTCAACTCCGAGCTAATTCTATTCCGTACCGTACTATGTACTAGGGAATGCAGGCACAATCCCAAACGAATTCCAACAGCAAACACTTTTGGGGCTCAGCAGTGCAGCCCTTCTCTACCTAGTGACCCTCATGAGTTCATCCAAGTCAAAGCTACAAAACAAGGATATTATATCTATTGCCATGGATCAAATCTCACTCTTGCCGGAATATCAGAAGCTTGTCCTAATGCTGTTTTCTCGCTTCCATAAAATACCAATTTCTCAAGATGATTTTGTTGATTCACAAATAGAAATTCGTCATGTAGAAGCCCATGACCCGCAGTTCTAGAATTTTTTAAAGAAATAGCTTGCCAGCACATTGATTATTTGCATGATAACGATTTTATTAAATATGTTTCGACCCGTGCGGTTGAGTATCCAGTTGAAGGTTGTCAGAAATCGGAGATCTTGCTGACCGGTTTAATTCCAATATCACTTGGAACAGTAAAAGATACTATTGCAGTGTTAGATATATTAGACGTATTAACACCTACGGTTCAAAATCAAAAATTACCAATAAGAATAGGGGGAGACGCTTTTACCTTAGGACGAATCGAAATAGACCGGAGCTTGAAAATTGCGTCCGTCTGGTAAAAAACTTTTAATAATTTTTATGCATCATCATCTAATACTCAGTTACATAGAAGTATGGCTCATTTAGGTCGAATCTTAAGTACATTTTTATTGGATCTGAAAACTAAATTCAGTGAAGGCACGTTAAGTAATGTAAAAGACACAGAAAAGAACAGAAGTGCAAGTGGTGATCCGAAAGCAACATACAATTACAACATTGAGCTATGTGAGGCAGCATTGCATGATTATGTCACCCTGTTAATTTTGAAACATTTAAATTTATCAAGGCAAGACGATATTCCTGCTGAACATGCTTCTCTGCCAACTGATAAAACGAAACAGTTGGAGTGAGTTTTTGGAGTTGGCTGCAATTGCAGCGGTCAAAGAAGTACAAAATTTAGTCACTCCTGTTCCGCTAAATCCTATGAAAAATGCATTTTTTGTAGGAAAGACGAAAATATAATCATTTGTGGAAAAGTGAGTTGTAAAAATTACTTTCATGAAGCATGTCTTCCGGAAGAAGGTAAGCCGCCTGTAGTGAAAGACACTGGCGTTCCCATCGGGTTAAAAAATAAGCGCAAAGCTGCACCAAAAGAACTCCTAAGATTAGCAAACAAGTATTATTTTGCTCTGAAGTATGTTGTGACAGGAAATACTACTATAGTTTGTCACTAGTTCATTGCTGCATGTCTTTATTACTGCAAAAGAAAGCAATACGTGCCAATGATGCAAATTTGACACAACTGCATAATAAGAAAGATCTACCATCCTTTTTCAACAACAATAATTATCAGTACATGAAATTCTGCCATAATATGATACTTTCACAGAATGGTTGCATACACTAATCGGTTTTGACGAAAAGTATAATTCTACAATTAATTTGAAGGGAAAACATTTTAGAAGCATAGAAGCAGATAGAGTAATGGAATTAGAAGTGGGCGATGTTAAAAAGGAAATGAAAGCTCATGCAGGGAAACCTACTCAGAAGATTCTGAAGCGAAGAACGAAGATTGGCTATGTTTGCAATCCAATTCATGAAAAAATAAAAGCTCTGACTCATAAATTGAGAAAGTCGAAAGTACAACAACAGAGAGATTTTGCAGCAGAAACTATACTTTTCGTTGCACACTATTCTAAATTTAAATTAGTTACTGAAGAAGATGTTAGATCACACCAAGGTTTAAACAATTTTCAGTACGCACCATATGTTGACGATAAAAGAATGTTCGAAAACAAAATTATTGAAATGTGCCAAGCTCATGACACAACAATGAAAATGGTAAGGTGCTTTGCAAATGAAAATGATGACATGTCAAAAAGTCAAATGATTTCTCGTACAGAAATACCCTTCCAACTGTTCGTACCAACTTTTCCACTCTGAGCAGAAAAGCCCAAGCGTGCTCTCCTCCTACGCAATCCTCTTGTTTTGGCAGCGCCCAATCGAGCGAAAACAAATAAATATATTCGGGACAAAATTTTTGCCACCGCCGGGTGGCCTCTCTTATTTATAAGGCTGGCGACCCTTACATTGCGAACTTTAAGGGTTTTGCCTAGTATTTTGAGTCCATGGCAAACTTGTGGGGTCAAAGATTTTTGAGAACTTGATGTTTTGTAGGGACGCCTTCCAATCTGAGGAATTTAACGGTGGGCTCGTTAGTCTTGACCAGGAGGCTGCCTATGACAAGGTAGAGCACACCTATTTGTTTCATGTTTTACGGTCTGCAAGCTTACATCAGTTCACTGAAGCCCCAGAAGAGCATGAGATTAGTTCTTTATGGCTTACGAAAGGTAAAAATAAAAATAAATGTAAAACTTATAGCTGAAAAAAAATTAGTTCCTTTTAATTTCAGCACCTAGTGATGTCAGCAACGCCGAACCAAAAAAAAGCAGGAGCATCCAAGCAAAATTTCGACATAGCTTCAGATCAACGTGTCTCCACGGTTATTTGCTTGGATCTTTCTTTCCTTAAACCAAGGAAAGAAAGATCTAAGCAAATAACCGTGGAGACATGTTGCTTCAGATGAATATTGCAAAAAAAGCTATTTTATTTCAGAAGGTTTAATTATAAATTCTGAAAGTAAAATGTATCCTTGATCAATAATGAAATGCATATGTTTTTAGCACTTAGTCAACAGCTTGAAACCAGAAAACCGCGAAGAAATTAAAGACAAAATTGTCGGGAAGCCTTCTGAAGAAGGCATGATTGAAACCCGTTTAAATTCCGCAGGTAAAACTAAAAACATGTAAAATGAAACGCATTCTTTATAAGTTATATTCTTTCAGCGCCTTGTCATCACAGCCGTGTAAAAACCAAACAATACATCAATCGTACAAGAAATAAACGAAAAATCTTCAAAAACAGACGTGATTGAACCGCTTTATATTGTCGAGTCGAAGGTAAGAGTAAAAATAAGAAATGTTAAAAACTGACTTTGATAAATAAAACACATGTATTCTAGAACCAAGTAATGTCATTGCTACTGTACCAACAACCACTGGAGTAACTATCCAAGACATTATAGACCAGCCTTCAAGAGAAGACTTTAATTAAAACTCCAACTTCAAATTAACCATAACGCAATTAAAGCTGGATTTAAAGTTATGAATACATCTGCAGGAGGAAACGACACTATGCCGTTGGTTAAAGACACTGGTTTTCATAATTTATTAAAAGCGGCAGAAACATCACACCCTGAAATGGATGGTAAAATCGTTAGCTTTAAAACATTGAAATTTCAATAAACTAAAAATGTATAAATTGTTATATTATAGACGACTCCGTAGACCTTTCTAATAGAACTTTTGTCAGATCTTCTAGCTTTGAAAACTGATGCCAAATTAAACCAATATGAGACCCACGTAAAATACGATTTGTTTTTTTAAATCAGTTACAATTTAAGTCAATGATATTTGTTTTGTTATAGACTATGAAAAAATCATTTATATTTGCAGGAATGTGAAAGCTTTAAGAATAAAACACATTCAGGAACAGTTCAGCTTGCTCCTTGATGAACGTAATGAAATTGTGGAGCAAAAATGCCATAGCATAAGGTTTGAAGTTACAAAAGAATACCACATCACTAAATAGTTAAATCAATTAGATTGCGTGGCCAGTCGCGTACCCAAGAGAAGAACAATGGTTTCTACATTTCCTCCTTGGCATGAAAGCGCAAAGCTATTCCAGATGAGCTATCGAGGAATACTTGAAATCTAAAAGTTAATATTTCTAAAATTTTCAAACATTTTCAGCAGAAGATATAAACACAAATTCGATGTCCGGTTGTATCATTTAGCAAAATTTAAAAGCCTTCTCAGCTATGTGAAAGAACAAGCAAATGAATAATGTAAAACTTTTGTCGACTATTTTAATTGAAATAAACCATTGTAAACGGGGTGTAACCAAGTAGCGAAAGCAAACAGACTAGTAATATAGCGTTAAACGTTTTAAGCTTTGCAAGGCCCAAATGATGTTAAATTCTTGGCCCCAGATGTAATCCATCGACTTCTAATTTTGGGTAAAAATCTCCGTGTTACCAAAGTGTGAAACCAATTTCATAAAACTAAGCTTTTTTGGGATTTTAAAAGAGTAATTTTAATTTCAAATAATTTTATTGTACATGAAAATCTACCACTAAAATCCGACCGAATTGAACCACATTACATTCCTGAGTTCACGTTCACGTCATGCACCTTCGAATTCCTTAACTGAACCAAACTACCCCCAAGAATTGAGTTCCAGATATCTCATTTTCTCACGAGGTAGTTTCACCTTTAACAATTACTTGCCCTCTCAATATGTTTGAGGATAATATTGATAACTTATCCACTTATACAGGTTCTAAGTTTTCTTGTACAGCTTTTCATACAGAATTAGATTCAGTCAGTAGCTTCATTATCTTACAACCATTACGGTCACAATTTGTAGTTATGACAAAACCAGCCTATCAACAGGCAATCACGACAATATTTAAAATAGATTTTATGTCTGTCCATACAGACACGGAGAGGATGAATGACTCTTAATGTCAGGCCCTTAACTCTTAATATAGTCGGAAATTAGTGTCACTTTGATGTCATTTTGAGGTCACTTTGAATGACGAAATTCAATTTAAGCTTTTTGCTGTTCCTTTAACTTTGACAAATTTTTGCTGTCATGAAAAATTTTAATTACACTTTCACTTCGAGTGTTAGCTCAATTCCCTTTATTTTGCCGTCATTTTGCTTTCAACGTGAAAGTTGAAGGTCGCTCAGCCAATCACGAAAAGTAAAAAAAGTGAAACTTTCTATCATCCATTCTGACTTCGAATATGGTTTCTAAAGTTCAAATCAAAGATGTATTTTCGAAAACAGAGCACATGGGGTTTATGTAAGAACATAGATCAGTGTGTTATATTATGTTACTGATATGACGAGGCACTGAGGAAGGACGGATCAGACGCATACCCATGCGCGCACATACATGGCGTGCAACATATGCATACAAATATGAAAACACATTTCTGTAAAGTTATTCTTATGTTCCTAATTTAATTTTTAATACCTAATCGATGTAGGAATATAATAACTATCCATCCCATCTATCGAATATGTATTGAGGGCTTATGCTTTTCAATCAATTAAAGTTAAAATTTTTAGAATTTGCTTCTTAATTACTAACAAATACAACGAATGCGTGAATATGTGAATGCTGTTTTGAATAAGAATACCAATCGAAAATTAATCGTAATCAATACAGTGATACCAAACCAGAGTTTTAAAGTACAATTTGGAACTACTTTTGTTTATACTGATAGATATCTTTTATAAAAATAGGCACTTCAAAACTGTCCTGAATTAGATGAAAAATCAAAAGCAAACCAAATAGCAATTTAAAAGTTTTGCTTGTGAATCGAAGTCTTTATACTTTAATCTCATGAGTCTTTTTAACCATTATTTTTGGTCCAAGTTGAATAAAAGAATCCAAAGTCTAAGATACTTTAATATTTTACAATAGTTCATAGATTTGTATTATTTGGTTAAATAATTGTGATTAAACTCACTCCAACATTTAAATTTGTAATGCTTGATAATACCATTTGAAAAGATTATGTTTTAAAATTTTTTAAAGATTGGAACTGTTGGAAACTTGACTAACTTAATATCAATAGTATAGCGAGGTACTATTTTTTTGAAATTAAAAAAAAACAAGGATTCATTTTAAATGGTAGTGGAATAGTTTTTATTTGAAATGATTATCCCTATCACAACAGGTGGTTCCTACCTGTGACCTGGCATTGTTTTACATTGACCACCAAAATAGGTTGTGATGTGAAGTTTCGATTTCGATTTTCGATACTTTGCTTCATCCAGTTGAAATAAATATAACGATTTGCAATTTCGTTAAGAAACTGTTGAATGCGTACAATATGTATAATAATTATACTAATTCAACACTTTTACTAGCAAGCTATTTAAAATAAATTTAATAAAAGATAAAAAAATTTCTTAGGTTAAATATTATTAGTCATTCGAATGAAAATATATTTTCTAAAAATTTAATAGTCAAGCAACTAAAGCTA
>JAQFYJ010001149.1:0-10070 GCA_034694685.1 Isotoma anglicana | reverse complement strand
AATAAGGGAGAGAGAAACGTGCAAAGATGAGTCCGTAAAACCGAATAAACATTTCCTCTATACGTATACTTTGGTTGAATCATCTGACAAGATTTTCAACTAAAATGTAATTATCCTTTGGTAATGATTTTCATGAAACATTTGCACTTCGTTTTCATTTCACTCCTGCTGACTGCCAAATGACAGAGGCAGCTTTCTAAGAAAATTATTCCACCGTTAAGACACATTAATTCACTCCGATGTTTTTTTAACCAAACCACAGCCGTTGAAATTGATACAAGTTACTTTTCTGGGATGGGAATTGGATGGTTCACGCCTCGGGAAGTTCACATTATACCAAGCTATTTCATATTATAGGCTAAAAGTTACAAAACTGTGCATCGTCATCAGCCTCTATCTGTCATTAAATGCAGTAGAAGGAAAAGACGGGTAGTTAATATTCTCAAGGTGCAAATGTTTTTGCAACTTTCTGCTAGATTGAATCAACCAAATGGCTGCTAATTGGCTGAGAAGTGGAAATGTAAGGAATAAAGCTAGTGAATTTCTATTCACTTCTTGTAGTTCGTGATATGCTAATTGTATCCTATTCACCATGTCTAGATCGTCATTTTTAGAGGAAAAAAACTTGCTATGATTCATCGGTGGGTGGGTTTTAACATTAAGATGAGCTGAAATGATAAACAAGTTGAGCAGGGGTGCACAACAAGCTAATGAAACTTGACTCCTTTTTCTTCATCTTAAGTATATTATGAAAGCTTTGCTGTATAGACTGGGGTAATAGTGGTGGCAGAAACAAGAAAAATTACCACAACTGCAGTGTCAATTAAGGTTCAAGGTGTCTTGACTGACTGAGGTTGGAGCATCCATTTGACTAATCATCTTGTTCCAGAATAATTCACCCTATCGCTATCAACGCTTGTAGACTGAACAGATTGAAACTTTTAATAGTGTAAGAAGTGGATAGTCTGATTTGCATTGCTATCGAGATTTTTTTTCTAGCAAGGTAACATTAGTAGAAAAGCCTTATTGCAAATAAAAGAAGGAAAAATAGCAATAAATGGATGGATGCAAATTGGGAGTCAAGATATTTTTTGTACTTTATGTACAAATGATACATGTTTTATGGACAACTACTGAATTTACTTTGTAAGGATACGTAGCTTTAAATGTTGCATTTTAGGTGGGTTTTAGCTACTTCGATTTTTTAAAATTTCAAGCCTTTTCAACTATAAAGTCGAAATACAATCCATATCAGCGTTAGCTTTTCTTACTTATCGAACTCATTCATTAAAGAAAGCACCACCGAAGTATTATGCAGGCAGGAGAAATTTGTTGAAATGTTCGTCTTGCATTCTGCACTAGAGATAATTTTGATTGCTTTGATGTCTATCGCAAAAGTTGCTTTACAGTAAAAAAAAATAGAGGAAGAATTTCAAAATGAGAGTTGTCCGTGAAGTGAAAAATTGGCAATGGAAAGATTAGCGACGGATCGAGTACGGAGTTCTAGCTTGGGGAGACCCATTAGTCATATCGCATGCACCACGGCATTTCCCAAGTCGTTTTTTCTTTACCCTCTATGCATGCATGCCGAAAACATGATAAATGATAAATACACATTAAAAACATAAGAAATCCCTTTTCTTGTCCATATGAATGCATAAGTACCTACTAAATCCATTGTGTAAGAATGTACATTATAGGGTTCATAGTTCATTTTGGACGAAGAAGACAAAATACTAACACACCAGCAGTACAACATCGTGTGAAAATACTTCGAAGATGTATGGATGGAACTTGTTAGTTTGTATCCATGCATAAAATATAAAAAAATTATGTTTTGTCTAGGTTATATGTGGTAGTTTAATCACTCAGGTTATTTTGAAGTTCACTGTGTGGATTTTTTCACCCGAGGTCACTTTCATTTTAATCTCCCATTCCCAGGTCAAATCTGTCATAAATTTTTTTTGAAATTTGACAAAATGGAAAAGAGCTTTCGTTTTGCATGAGAATCTTTAAGCACATTCAATTGGGCAAAGTTAAATGAATATGCAAATAGAGCAATTTAATCGAAATCAAATCATGTTAAGCTACAAACTGAAAAAAGTATACATTAATTATCTTTCGACAGTCAATCTAAAAAAAATGTTGTACCATTGATCCAATACAATATAATAATTTCTAATGGGTTTTTACTATATTATATTGGTACAACGATATTTAACGTGACCGTATCATGCACTATGAAAAGGCAAACAAGTAAGGTTTCGCATCATATATATGGGGCATAGGAGTAATAATAATAATATAAATAATAAGACAACACCTTTGTGTACCTGATTCTTGCGAACTGCCTACATGAATTACTTTTGTCGGGACAAAAATCCCATTTCAGATTTTTAATACAGATTCTAAACTACAAAGGTAACATCGCTTGCATTACACCTTCCTTCCTATACACTTAAGATTTGGTGTATATTAGGTTGCTCTATATGATTATCATCTACCTTTATTTTTACCATTTTCTGAAATTCTATTCTTCATCGTATCATAATAGAAAAGTAAAATACACAATACATATTTGCGCTTTTTACCGCGATGCAGTCTACTTTTTTGTGCATTTTACTTACTTTGTAAGTAAATGTATATGGAGCAGTGAGCAGGGTGAGTTAGTGTTATTTTTTTCTGTTAATTTTTCATGCCAGAAGACAAGTTCTTAGTCCTCGGGTGACAGAAGTGGATTTCACCCGGGTTTATCTCTACGTATCTTTGAAAAAGTTGTTGAGAAAGCAGAAAAGACATTGGAATAGAAATGCACACAGACAGACTAACACCTTCTTCTTTCATGGTGGCTTGACGATGTTGCTGTTGGTATTAACAGTGGCAGAACGGATATTGCAAGGAAGAAGGTTCAATTTGACAGTGTAATGTCGTGTGACCCGGGTGTTTTCTTTCGGATTATTTGGATGAGGTTTATACAGATAAAGGTAGAAGTGGAGTGGATGGGGAGCAGCTGGCTGGATAAATATTGGGAACACACCGACTTACTTGTGTATGTCGCACTCTCAAAGTGTAAGGTACTTCTCTAGGAAATATCTGAAGTGCCAGTAAATACTAAAATATACGATAGGGTCCTTCCTCTGTCTACCTTCACCTGAGTATTATTATAAGGAATCATAGTAGACCAATAGTGGATGGATGGATACAGCAAGATAGAATGTTTTCTTTGCTCCTTGTAAATTTCTATTTATTTTGCTATTGAGTGTTTAGCCATCCTCATAATATTCATTTTCTACTCTAGAACTAAGTAACTAGACATTCATTCAAGTATTCAAAACACTAAATGTCCTCTGCCAGTATCAATATTACTCCCTGCTAATGCTTGCTTATCCATCCCCCCTGTATTTGCCAGTTACAACCGCTAACTTCTCGATCGGATGGCAATGGGCTTTTCTGCATTACTTGGTACATTACCAGACACTCTTATGCCAGTATTACCTTTGAATGCCCCATCAAACAAATCGTTAGTGCAGATACTAGGGAAAACAGCCCTGAAAACTCTAATTGCCAAAAGTAAAGGGGTAGAATATATTCCTGTTCGTAGTTCTTCACTTTTACTTTCAGACAAATATCCAAATAATTGACACTGTGACACAAGTGTCTATTCTTTCGATGATGATCAGAAACAATATTAAAACGCTTGGTTAAGTTTGCTAAATTTATTTCAGCTCTGTTGAAATACAACTTTAAATTTCGTAGTTTCTCATTTGGCACGATTCAAATAAGTTGTGCTCATCTCATATAAGAAAATTCTTATAAATTAAATCAAAATAGATTATACACAGAAAATTGGTGCAACCCTTTTTAAGTATATCTTATTTTCGTAAGTAAAAATAAATCCACAATTTATTATTAAAAATTTATAAATGTATAATTGAAAGCTAAAGTAAAATTATGAATAACAAAAATAACAAATGAATCCTATAGTGTGGTAGAATTTGACATTTGAGAATTTTCTGATATTATTATTGAATGCTTTCTGTATATCACACAAAGATAAGGTGGAGTAAATGAAAATGTTAATTAATGGAATGGAAGAAAGAAAAGGCTTTACATTCAATTGTTTTCTCATTCACTGTTATTTAAACAGAATGTAAGTAAAGAGAACTTGCTAAACCTGGTTTACATTACATTACACACACAATACAGATAAAAAACAGGCTGAGCCAGAAAAATTAAAGTTCTAAAGTGCTTAATGACCTCGTGACCCTTGATTATTGATTTCCAACCTTTAAAAGCAAAATTCCTAACGAGACATGGAATCACCAGTAAGGGGAATTCCTATTGCAAGTTGTGGTTTAGGATTCATTTTGGTTCTGAGAAAAATTACTTTTTACACAAGAAATGTAGAAAAGAAAACATTCCTGTTTGTTCTGTTCCTGGTGCTGTTGGTTAGGTTTTGGTACATGTCTCGTTTTTGTGACAAAATTGAATGAAAGGTTTTAAGCCAACTGGATAATTTATGAGTTTCGGTATTGGCAAGGATTTAGAGTAACTTTAACTTCTGTTCCTGATTCCTTAGTGGTACGAAGATACAATGGCTATAGAGTTGTCCTTATTTCAAATTATATAACATTTCCCCATGTTATTTGTGTGGGACACAACTGTTCCTGTTTACTTTTACCATTCCCCGTTGCACAAAATTCAATTACATTAAAACTAATTGAAACTTTTGCTTCAAATGTATGTTTTTCTTAAAGGTTATTTCACTCAATAATTCACTTCCTATCCTACCAACAAAGAAAGCAATACAAGAAAGTTTAACTTACGGGAAGGTAAAAGTATAATTATATTACATTCAGTCAGAGTCAGGATTCAACAAAGGATAGAGTCCGATGTACTCAGACGTTATGAAACTACCGATAGGGATTATAAATAAGCACTTATACTCTATACATACCCTACACCAACATCAATTATACAATAAGTTATAATATTGCATCCAAGATCCTAATATCCTTATTGAATGAATCTTTAGCCAAATGTTCTCTACAAGGCTTTGAGCAATTTGTTATGACTAAAAAGTTCAAAGAAATCAAAGTCACTTTCCTTATGAATTATGAAAGATATAAATCTTATAAGAGTTGAAGAAAGTTTCAAGAAAGTCACAAATAAAATTACCGTAAATGGTTGATATTTAGTAAATAGACATGAGAAAGAAAAGAAGGAATACTTTGTATGCATTGGTTGCAGTCACAGAGAAGAAAGGAAGAAGAGACACTGATTGCAAATATTTATCATTCCGCAGCCCACATTAATTTTCCATTTGTGTCTCCGTCTCAATTGTTCCTTCTCAAAGAATCCAGAGAAATGTATCAAAATATTGTGCGTTTTCATCATTTACATGCCGACAAGATGATTGCTATCATTTCTCATCCTCAAAATCCAATCCAGTCCAATTCAATTCTTTACTTTCACGCAAAATGCAATTCTGATTTTGTTATACATTCATGTGTCTACCTCAGGATGAAACTTCCATTGCACCACATTCATAATAAGACTAAACGACAGATACAAAGACCCTTACTGAATATACTACAATATCGTGATCATCATCATCAAAATCCGAACCGACTTTAACAATGCATGCATAGTACTACTGTTCACTAACTACCTTCAGATATTATTTGGGACGAAATAGAGCAATAGCTACAAAAGAACCCTTATAATATGTCTTTCAGAGAAGAAAATCATCATCATATGTTATTTTTATCCTGTCGGAACTTTCACATACACGCAAAATGCAATGTCCCATAGTCATTTGAGAAGCGCATCTACGATTTCACAAAAGAAATTTGATACTTATAAACACAAAAACGCTTTCGATTTTCGTTTCATGCATATGAACCATGATGAAAGTCATAGCATTTACCATAATATTCATCATTACAGACTAAACTATGAATATAGTTGAATATCGAGTCTCATAATAATAATAGAAATACAATTTTCACTTTTTTATAAGTTGTCGGGGGTGTTTGCAGATGAGGAATTTTTCTCCATTCTTGCTGCATCGCATTATTAATAAAAAACGTCATGTGATGCGATATTGTTATATTTTATTGTGCATGTGCATTCTTACCAGATCTATCCATCCCTAGTCCTTTGATCATTCGTAGCCAGCCACATCTGACATGACGAATCGCCTCTGTTCAACTTCGAGATGAGTAATGTCTAAATGCCCCTAGGAAACGGTCTAAAATAACAATAACCCTTTCGTTAGGACAAACGTAGATAGAAAGAACATAGCCTCATACATATCCTTATGGATGGATGGATAGATTTTTGCGTATGTCCTAGTGGTCCGGATTGAATCTTCGAGTACTTGTAGTAGGTAATGGAAAAAGAGTCAGCAAACTTATAAAAGACTAGAGAGTAACAAAATGCATAGGTTTATATAATATTATAGATTGAGAAGTAGAGACTCTGAAATAATATCATCCTTCAGAAGGTGAAGTATTGTTGTCCATTCTGAAAATCTTCTCTCGCCTCCCTCTACTTCATTTCCTAAAGTTTAACAAGGGTGGTGAAACTGACATGGAACTTGCGAGACGTGGTCATTTATCAAATCGCTGAAAGAAACAAAAAAATTCTCTTGTCATCTGCTCCAAGAAAAAATTGCAGAGCGTTGGATTTATCGGCTTCACCAATCGCTGGATTCAATCACAATTCTTTTTATATCCTCACCTTGGTCAAAATGTCTTTAGTGTGACGGCGGTACTCAAGAATCATATAACCTTTTGACGTTTTAAAAAACTCTGTTGCATCTTTTTACATACAAAATATCTTTTTGTAAACTTCCTTAAGATAAAAGACTAAACTAGCCGAAATTTAACAATAATTAATTGTCAGATACTAATTATTATTAGTTTTTGGGCAGATAATTAATTGTTATTAAATTAATTATCTTAATTAGATAGAAAGTTATAATTATGATTTTCCGTAGGTTTAGCATGAGAGAAGTTACACTGTTTGCTTACATAATGTTAAAAGAAATAGTATATCTAATTAAATCCACGGAGAAAAGTAACCTAGCATAACTCTTTTCAAACTTTGAAGACTTTACTTGTTGGATTTCATCCAAAAGTTCACTTCAATCGATTCCAAGATGCAATTTAATGTCATGTAAGTTGTTGTTAAGCTATATTAGACTGTACAATATGTATGTTAACCATTTTAATATGCGAGGATGAAAGAGGATAAATCTATTTATTTGTTTTCTGATCAGCGCAAACACTCTGAACGCTCATCATTATTAAAGTTCCCAAATCCCTTCGTATAATATATTTTAACTATATATTATGTACCCACTTTGATCATGCAAGAGGATGTGATCTTTATGCAAAACAACTTGTAACACACTGATCAAACAAATCCATGTGGAAATCTTACTACTTTACAAGAAAATTTCCTCCAGCCGGAAACTTTGGTAAAGAAGAAACTCGATATGAGTTTTTGTTTAAGTAAGCAATAATAAATCTGACGTTCTCTTTATTTCTCCTTTGAAAGAACAACTTGTGCAGATATATTGATCGATCAGACTGTTTTTTTTCATCTAGACTATAGGCAAACATTTCTTTAGTACATATCACATATGGACATCGTCAAAAATAATATGAATTTTGAAAGAAATCAAGCTTGCACTTTTTTACTTTTTTCTTCATCATGCTTCGTCTCTCACTGGTCTTGACTTCTGTTCTGTTTATGTATTCAAAGCGTATGTAAATATGTCATTGGATGGCTAAATTTATCCCTTTTTTATCAGAAAAGCCCCAAGCTTGTCAATAAAATGGAGTGACAGCATTATGCATCGCTGTGACAAAATAATTCTTGGTTATTTCACCACTGTTGAGGTTGACTGTCAAGTCAGTATCACAATTTCTTATACAAGATTTTCATGACGCAAGAAAACTTTTTTAATTTCCACACTCCAATTATTTATATGGACAGTCAGTTTCAAATTCTTTATTTGACAAAAAAAACCTGGATATTGAAATACCCCAAATCAATTAAGTTAATATCATAGACTTAGATACCCTAGAAAAAAGTTAATAAACACATTTATATATCAGGTAACAATACATTGCATAGTAATAATAGATTATTTTCAATTCATCAGTAAGTAAACATAAGGCGGTGGATTGATTGAAACTTTATTAACACTTGGATTAAACATAGCATAATATTTTATCTAGCGATTCTAGGGTGATGTAATGTCCGGGGATTTATTGTAGGGGATGTATTTCCCTAGAACCAGTTATACATACCAACTTGCAACCCATCAATCCACCTTGTTTTCAGCCCAGCCCATTACATTTTTATAGATGCATTTTGAAAAAAATAAATTAGTCAGGTCGAACGGGTAAAAAAACTCTTAACATGGGAGAGTATGATCCTTGCAATGCAAAAGGCAAAAGGTTTGAAAGAATGGAATTTATTGGAGAGAAAACTGTAGAGGCCGATCAGCGGTTTCGAACTCAATGCAATGGAATTATTATCCCAATAGTACACATATTTTTGTACCTCAAATTCTCTTTTCAGGTTGTTTGTTGCACTTGCACTTTGTCTGTAACCGCAATCAGTCTGTCCACCGTCTGGTTTTTGTCTCTCTTCATCTTCTCCCATTTTGCATTGGATTTTCAGTTGCATTCACCCTTTGCCCTTTCACCTTCCCCCAGGTCAACCGATAATCAGTCAGTGAGACTTTCTCCATCCTTTGGTGCTGTGAAATTGATAGTTTGTTGAAGATGCAACCCGCTAGTCAACTTGGACCCTTCTTTTCGGAGTGCAGTACTTACAAAAATCATTTCACTCAGGTATGTGGTATGATATAATATACATTGTTTTCTATATAGTTTATAATATGTAATAAGGATTTTCTGGCTAGATAAAATTGAAGTAATTTTATGTGTGTAGCCGTCAGAAGAATTGTTTGACAAAATCTGGAAGGACGAAACAAAGGTGAATGCAATGAAATCCATCTGGGAAACTGACGACTTGAACCCTAGCAACTTGTTCCGGAGGAAGTATGAAAGAAAATTTTCATTGGAGAGTTTTGACTCAGGCATTAGCTCAGCCTCAGCGTTGTCATCGTCATACTGTCGACGTGACTCGTCCTATTCAGACTTGGACAATGTGTCAAGCAGCTTAGGCATTATGGATTGGAGCTCAGCCTCACCTTCGTCATCGTCATGCTGTCGACGTAACTCGGCTTATTCAGACTTTGACAATGTGTCAAGCGGTTTTGCTACTGATAAGGAAGAAGATACGATTGTGGATCAAAAGTCACCTGGACTTGATATAAAAATCAGCCGCTTTGGTTACGGATCAACAGGTAATGAACCTGCTGGAGATGGAGAAGGTGCAATTGCCAGACCTAGGACTGGAAGTACTCGTGCGGATATAGAAGAATTCACTAGGAAGTTTGGATACGACGCTGCGGTGCCTCGCACTTCGTTGATGTATCGACCACGCAAAGGCAAGTATCGTAAGGAGTTTTAATACTTCTCCTTTTATAGTAATTATAGGTGCGAAGTATAATTACATAAGTTAGTTAGTCATGTACAATATATATAACAATTTAAAGTAAACAACATTATTTAATGTTCATTCATGCTTGAAGTTAGTACCTATTTTTTCATAAACGATTGTTGTCTTGTAAAACTTATAAAATTATTATATTTAACGGAAAAGTCGTTAAATCTGATTTTCCGAAGTACCAATTGATTACTTTTGTAACTTAATTAATCTTTAGTAACTATTTTCTTACTTATTTGACCTATCTCATACTGGATTTGTTTTTTGATGTATAAACATTCAAGATTGAATATACCTTTGTTTTATAAGTACAAAAATGAATAATAATTCTGTAATATGAAGTCCACATGTATTTTATAAACTCTCATATGCAATTAGTCTTTACTTTTTCATTGTTTGCAATGTTCTACCCGTATAATTTAATATCCAGATAATTATAATTTAATTCGTGTCTAAAATAGAAATTGGAAAAAGCT
>JAQFYJ010001148.1:0-10075 GCA_034694685.1 Isotoma anglicana | reverse complement strand
TGTTGAATTAAAATCATTTTACCTTTTGAAATTATGAAAAGATAAGTTTTACATAAAATGCTCATTAGGAATTTGTTTTTTGAGGCGCCTCCCTGTTTATTTTCTCTGTCTAATTGTTATTTCCAGCTCGTAAATCGATGGATGGAAAATAAAGAATATTTTTATTACAACTATTATCTTACTATTATCTTGCATAAGATTATAGTAATATAACAGTATATAGTAATAAGATTATAGTAGTGTTATAGTTATAATAATTATTTCAATTTCAAATTAATTAGACTGAAATTATTATAATTATTGGCATCGGCCTGCATGGTAATGCTATAGTATGTAAATTGCATGTACTTGGTGTCTAAAAAGTGTTGACAACAAAAAGATTCTGAATCATTTCAAACTTCATTTTTCTGATGAAAACACTTTGTTGCCAACAAATATGTTGCTCCAAGCGTGCGGTGTGAACAGAGAAATTTTCTGTTGGCAACACTTTGTCACCAACAGTTTTGTTGCGAACAAAGTGTTCGCAGCACATTTGGGCAGTGTGAACGATGTTGGCAACAAAGTGTTGGCAACAAACTGTTACCAACGCTCGGTGTGTCTTCGGCTTAATTCTAATTGAAATAATAAAAAAATTGAGTCGTATGCAAAAACAAAAGATAGAGCAATTAAGGCTTTTCAAATAACTTCATACTTCATATATAAACCTAATGCTGTAAAACACTTTAAAATGTTCAAATCAATAAAGAGACTGTCTTGACTTGATTTTACACAATGTAATCTGTGTAATTTTATTGAAACTCTGTGGACACTGTTACAACCTTACAACAAGATTCAAATCCGAATCTGATAGTACTCGTAATTTTCTGTGTATTATCATAATAACAAAGTATGCATAATAATAATAATAATTAGTTCATCACCTTTCTTCCTATCTGTAGTAAACACTTTTGCTTCATTCCAACGTTTATTAAACTCCTTCAAACTTCTTTTTATTCTTCTCCATATCTTGGTTTCGACCAAATCTGCATTTGCCAATGCTTCTTCTTGTCGCTGTGAAAGTCAGAAAAGGTTATTAATAAAAATAGCAAGGCGATTTACGTGATTTTGTAACAAAACAAAAATGATGTATAATTAAGCGTGTAGGATTAATGATAAAAAACTGAAAAAGTTGTACCTATTAAGACTGCAGCACAAAATTTCAAAAGCCTGCATATCGCTGAGAACTTTCATTGGGACGACATATCTGGCAAAATCGTAAGGGTTGATAAGAAGAAAGCGGATGGATGGAATCAGCGATTTCATCACCTCCTTCCGCAGTTTCATCTTGCCATTTTCGTCTTTCACTTCACCTATGACATTTCCCCATCTGCAATTTAAGCAAATTCAATTCATCAAGTTTGAAATTAGTCATAATTACAATATTTTTTGATAATTAGATATTTAACGAAATAAATACCAGAAGCAATGGCGCATGACTTGCGCAGTATGGAGATATCGTTCATGAACTCGAATGTAGAACATATATGTTAAAGACCGAGTAATAAAATGTCATTATCGAAAAACAAAGTAATGATTTACACAATGTTTTGGGATGAAAAAGAATTGATTTTCTAAATGGCTTTACACTATAAAGGTCGTTTCCAATTCGAAGTTTAATACTTTTAAGATAATAGAAAATTTTTACTTGCCTGAGCAGAGCTCTGAAAAGCTCTAGTTCCTCGATTGCAACGTTGAAGTCCCTTTCCAACAAAACTTTCATCATTTCTCCATCCATAAGTAGAAACTGATCACTTTCTATAACCTTTGAAAAAGATCTGTAAACAATTAACAATCAATAAATAGTATCAGAATTAGAATGTGTAAAATTAATGTAAAAGACAGGCGGCCACAAAGCACTTTCTCTGTTGCATTCCATCATTTATAAATGTTAAGGTACTTTGTAAAATATTGACTAAAAATGAAATCTTTAAGATTACTTGTAAATCCTTTCCCATGCACGGTTATTTAAATCCCTCAAACCAATCTTAGCGTACTTAAGCGTTCGTTGGCAGATCTCGAGACAAGTATCATCCGTGAGATTCCGTTGGATGAACTGTACAGACTCGTTGACAAGCCTAATCACTTTGTACGAATAAGCCAAGTCAAGAATTTCCAGCGCTTCTTTCACACTTATGTCCTTGGGGAATTCGTCAGTGTAAAAATACTAAAAAAGCAGAAATAAAAATGAGTTTCATTAAAAATAACTGGTCAGATATTCAATTTTAATGTTATGAATTTGACCTGTTTCTTACAGCACTGATTTGCTGAAATTTTAATTGTTTACAGGTAGACGAAACGGCCACAAAACATTGATTTAAAACGTTTCAGTTTATAGTAGGCTTACCTTGAGAAAATGCTTAAAGCATTCTTCGTTTTTGTAGGAAATCTTGTAGATTTTCTTGTCTTCGTTTGGGTCATTAGGAGTCCATTTTGTGTTAAGCAAGTGCGCAAAAATCTCTGACCTTATCATCAATACTGATTTGTGAGCATTAATGGTAGCCTCTTTTGGGCCAACTTTGAAAGATAAATCGGCATAGAGTCCAGTTTCAAACATGTGGGACATCGCTTCAACCATTGTGTGCTTGGTTCCCCAACCATCTGATGCAGCGCTTTTAGAAACTTTATTGCTAACACCATTTACACTATCAGTTGGAGCCTTTCGCTTCTGTGCATTCGTACAGTTTGCTGACATGATTGATATAATTATCAAATCAGTGTAGTATTGAAAAAAATAGTTTGATCAATAATCATAAAATTAAACTGAATTTTTGAAGATATGGATGAGTTTAAGCAATCAAGTCAACGTCCAGCCAGATACTGAGCGTCGTGGTTGCAGTTCCAGATAGTTTAAAGGATTCTTCCAAAAAAGCACGTCGTGCTTCAATGGAGCCAGTGATTTACTCAATACATCTTGTGCCATGCTTTGGTCGCTCGCTTACATTATGTATACTTGCATTGCTGCATAGTTATTGCGGTCCAACTGTTATGTAGCAGTAGAAGCTTTGCAATTTGCGAATGCAATGCGGAATGAAACTGACAACTGGTTTGCAGTTGAGATGCAAAAAGCTGCTTTTTTGTACGCAGGCTGTTCCAAATTTTAGAAATGCGTTCATTTGGGGACCAGTCACAAAATGGTACGGCTAGACCTTTAAGTCGTAGCATGGTTAAACTTTCGCCGTTTCGCTTGTTCGAAATTTTCCAGTGTTATAAGCCATAAAGCATTTTCAACTTTTTCCAATTCTTGTACAATAACAAAGGTAACCTAAGCATCAGCTTCTCGATCTTGAATTCTGTGTTGATTGATGTGCAATATAAGTTCTAATAACGTTGATTCATTTTTTTTGAAATCCAGTTTTTCTGGATTATCCAGAAAACTGGTAATAGTAAAATGTGTTTTATTCAAGATTCTAAATACTTCCTATCAAGTTGATTTTGTCATCTTCGAAAATTTGTATACATTTTTTAATAAAATTTTTGTAAATTATTGTTGCATAATGAACTAATGTTTGTTCCATTACAAAACATTGTGAACGTAAAGGTAACCAATGCAGAGATTTGAGTAAGGTAAAATTAGGTTAGCTTTTCTCCAATTTATATGCAAGTGTAGAGTTACAGTGACATTATCGTATTCCCTCGTCTCATACATACCCTCATCCATGCATTTCTTGTTAACCTTCAAAAACTATAAGAGAAAAGCTTACGTCGGCTTATTTGTAACTTATACTGTAATTTAATCTCCACAAACGGATAAACTTTCAAGCTGGACCGGATACCTATGATACTTAATAGTTGTGGATGTGGCATTTATTATACCCTATACCCAATAGGCATGTCATTAAATACATACGTATAGAATTATTCATTCTCAAAAAACATTTTACTTCTTCAAATAGCATTAAAAAAGCCCTGAAGCAATTATTATTTGTCTGGTTAAAAAATCAATTCGATCTTAACATTTTTTGTTCATGAGATGTTTTGATTATACTTGAAAAACTGAATAATCTGTAATATGTAAAAAAATATATTCTTGTACTAACACTGGTAATTTTTTGAATAAGCGTTGCGTTGTCCTACTTGGTTCGGTAGTAAAATATAGTAGTGTATAACCATTACCTGAGCCACTCATAATAATATTGTTAAACTGAATGAGTCTCTCAAGATAGGAGTTAATGGAGGTCAAACCCCAAAAGAATAAGATGCAAACTAATCTTTCGTCTCGAAATTTTATTTGACTACTTGCAAGCATATAATCAATGATAATGGGATGAAAATATGCTAGAGAAATCTTCACCCCGTCTCCAGAGATGTAATTAAGGATTCGCATTTTATCTTGGTACACACCACCAACCATACCATGCACCATCACTACTGATCCTCATCATCATCTTCCATATTATGAAAATAATAGCTGCTTGGCTACTTGGCTGCAACTTAACCTTGTCTTCATCTTGTCCTCTCTCATAATATTACATTACATGAAAGTCCATTGTCTTTACAGTCTTAAACTGCACTATTATACTCTTCTGTGTCCTGTCCTTTAAGTACATTATCCTACTAGAGAGTGAAAGCGACCTGACAATGAGCATAGAATTTTCACAACCATGGAAGAGAAAGGCTAATAAGAGACATAATAATAACGTATTGCATATAGAGTCATTTGTTTTAGTCGTAACGTCCAGATATGATGATGTGATATGATCGTATCATCAAAAGAGACTATCACCACACACTGGAGAAGGATAGTCGTGGGACCCACCACACAGTAAGTAAGTGCATTAAACAGGAAGCTATCTATGTACGTATATAAAATAGGGTGAAAGTAGTGTAGAGACATGGTAAATACCTAAAAGTAAATTCATATTCATTATATATTTACAGGCATATATACGTATAGGTATATATATTATATATATATAATGTTAGCATATTATTCGTATGTCATTAAAAGGGATGGAGAGAGAGAGATGCTATTTACTTTGGGGAAGTGGCTGTCTTGTCTGTGCTTCCTACATCCTACTTGCTCATTGATATTAGAAAGAGAAAGAAGGACGGGAAGTTTTTCATGAGACACATAGTATAGTATCGGTTTGGTGGAATGAAGTGACATGAAGAAATGAAATAAGATGATTGGATATATGAGTGGAAATCCTGTGTACATTCCCAATGTTAAGATTCTTTCCGCCGATGAGATAAAATGAGATTAGATGACCTTCCTATATACCCAATATACATGGGAAGAGATATTATATATTATGTTCTACATGGGAAGTTGGAAGACACCATTCACTCCCCCTTTTTATGAAATGATACATAAATGGAGAGCAGATCAATAATAATACTACTTCTGTATAGATATCTTGGTCGAGCACACTTTCTACTATAGGTAATGTCTATTACTCATGGGATAGTATTAATAGTGTGGTACCCGCACAATGGACTTACTTCATAAGGACGATAAGCTTTGAAAGGGAATGCAAAGTAAAAACATGAGTTTCTTTCTCTAGAAAACAAGTGAGAGTAAAGATCTACTTTGGTTGAAATTGCAAAGGTTACACACACACTGGTAAACAGAAGTAATAGTACACAAGTGTGTGAGGATAAGTATTATTACTGCTATTCCTACTGCTCCTACTATACAAAGAAGATTTATTGATTTGGGAAAATATACAAAACAAATATAAGAAGAAACAAAGACCCTTTTGTGAAAGAAGTAAATTCAGTACGTGTTATGTTGTTCTAATCCAATTGCCAAGTACTTATAATCTGTACTAGAAAAGGAAAAGTAAAACCTGAATGCATGGTGGATGAAATGAAATGAATTTCGTGTAGTTGGAATTGGAAGCTGGAAATGGAACTAAAAATTTGATGCAAATACTTGGTAAAAAAATAAATTTTCAGAAGACGAAGATGAATTTGAAAGCATAAAGACAGAGTCAACTGTGGCCATTTGTTGACACACATGACAAGTTGAAGGAGAGCAAAATATCAAGAGCTTTTACTTCCTTCCAAACTTGCCATTTCATACTGAGCTTTCTCCCGTCAGTGGTTGGTGACTCGTTTATTTCCATTCGCAGTAAACTAAGTAAGCAAGCATATATATACAGGGTGTAGTAGTAGAGAGTATCTTGAGCCACAGTGGTCTGCGGTTTGTTTGGGTTTGCGTGTAGTATCAGTATCAGTGCTGATGCTGATAAAAGAAAGTTGGTCGTTCTTGCAACCCTGAGAGTAAAAAGATGTTTAATGTAGTAACTAACATGTGCGTCCTTTGATAAAAGAAATGGACGAAATTGTAAGGTCCATCATCATAATCATAAGAGTTTCAGTTTGGTCATCACTTACCAAGTAAATACAGATGGGACATGAGTGAAAGAGAAAACCCACAAAGTGATTGTATGTATCTGAGTAATAAATGGGATTGGAAGAATAAATTGACACGTTTTTTTCCAAGAAATTCCCACTGTTACATCCTCAAAGAAGGAGTGAAATCATTCATAATCCTCCAAAGGATATGACAACTATTATAGCTTTAATAGATTGGATATATCTTTCTACATAGCTTATATTATAGGAGATCAATCCGAAGGTAGTTCACACTTTGAGACATGAGAACAGTATGGATCAGCCAGCCTATTTACTCTCTCTCTCTCTCTTTATCTCTATCGCTCGAAATCCCTATATAAGAATTCCTTCTCAAGGTTTGTCATTCAACTCTGGTGGTGGTCTGGTCTTTTTGGTCACAGTTTAAAATAAATGTCTTCAGCTCAACCACTCAACCTTTCCTTCAACAAATGTTTGCATATGGGGTTACACCAATGCCTTTTACGCTGAACGAATCAAGAATTTGAAATCTAGAAAGAACTTATAAAACTGAGGGTAAGACTTAATCAGATTAAGACAAGTTTAAATCAGTTACTCGTGAAATACTGTCTTTATATTGTTCAATATTGAATACAAATTCGCTTTTTAGTCTAACATTGGAAAAATGATTGGCATAAGTAGTCAAGTTCAATTATTTATATATGGAGACGTAGATACGCTTGCAAAAAAGTTTCTGTGTCGAAAGAAACTTTCTCCAAAAGTCAGAAGTGTTATAGTTACAGTGTCAAAGAAAGTTCTCTTATATTTATATGAGTACAATACTTTTATACGGTGGAATAATATATGCTTGCATATTGGTGTTTCTTGAAATGTCAAATATTACACATGAGGCATCCAACCTACTGTCATACGTTCGTTCATCCGCAGTAACATGAAATCTGAAAAAACCCAACCCGAGGATGATAATTGATAAGCAGCCAAGCAGAATGGTATGTCCCGTCGGAAAAAGCTGTTTCGATGAAAGTAAAAAGAAGGGCAAGAGGTTGATAGAAATCTAGATAGGATGACGACAACAGCTTTTGCCTGCTAACTTGGTTGAAGAAAGTCCTTCAAATAGGTTATTTCAGCTACTCACTAGTCTTATATTATATTTTATTTGAGTGAAAGACGCTGGAGGGTAGGACAGAAGAAATAAGAAGTAATAATAATATGTATTATTAGGCTGGTGTGGAAGCTTACATAAAATATTGCAACATCTAATCAGACGTATGTAGTAATGAAAGTCCCAAAGGAGAAATCAGGTGCTTTAATTGAACAAGAAATTATTACTGCTTCAGTTCAGCAAGCTTTTCCCCCTGAATCCTTTGATGGATTTCTTAGAGATGAAAACGGTTCACAAAAACACAAGCCCAACTGACTACTAAGGTAGTCGAGTGTGGATGTCTGATGTGATCTTCGATTGGAAAAGACGCCAGTGGAGAAAGAGCTGATCCTCCTAGCTTGAGGTGATGCCGAGATTATTGGAAAGCCTTTATTTTATCTTATTTCATCTTCGTCTTTCTCTTCTTCTTCTCCTTCATTCTTTATCTAATCTTATCTTATGAAAGATTGTTTGCCAGTTTACCAGCAAAAAATGAAAGAAAACTTCTAAGGTAGCAAAAGTGGAAGTTACGACTACCAGTATTATATCATCATAGTCATCATGAGTGAGGCAAAACATAATATTAAAGAAACGACCCGGTAGGACAGATAGACTAGGTAGGTCTCAGATATGGAGTACCTAGTGTTTCACCAGTTTCCAATGAATTGTTCCAACAAGCTATCTACTCTTCTTGGGGAGATAATAATAATATTTGAATCTTATCATGTCTTTAATGCAATAAAGCACAATGTTTACTTCTTATTGCCTTTCTTTCCCAGTTATCATTGGATCAGCAACGGCTTGCTATGACGCATTCTCCTTTCCTTCCACATAATAAGCTTCTCTCGCTCATTCATAAATTTTAACCATTTCAAAAAGCTACACAAGAAAGGTTCAAGAATTCCAAGAATTTGTATTGGGAAAAGAAACATCTTTTCGAGTGTGTAATCAAATGTGTAACGTCTTTTAAGTGGAAACAATTTAGCAGCATGTTTTTCCTTTCCATTCATCAATTTGTTAATTTTTTCAAAGCAATTTACAATGAGGAATCTTGATTTTTTATATGAAAAAACAAAACCAAAATGCATGTAGAAAGGAAAAAAATCAACAGAATAAATAAAAGTGACAGAAGCATAGTTGCATATTATGTGCAACTTATGCAGGCAATTTCATTTGGTGCCTTTGATGCAAAAGTCTCTTACGAAAAAAATCAAGATCAAGGAAGAAATTGAGAAAGGAGATGGGAAAATATCTGTTTTATTTTTGTAAAGAGAAAAAGCAGGAAAAAAGTAGAATGTTGAGAGTAGTAACCCCTGTTAGCCTGGAGTCTTGGGTCTCAGCACCCTTTGCAAGTTCAATTCGCGTGTGAGTTGGGTTTCCTCACACAAGTAATATTCGGATTGATCATGGAATTCCATCGAAATTGTTTTCACAACGAGACCTCTTATCTCTATCCCACCCACCAACCACCACCAGTTAAACATTGAACAAGTCAAGAAGAAGTCTCAACTCTTGTTCACTCTTACTACTCATCGAATCTTCTAATAAAACTGATTCCTTAACTACAAGAAGCACAAGTCGTATTTTCACTTTCTCTTTTTCCTCCCAAGTGCGTGTGTGTCTGTCTCGATCTCTGAAATAAGAATTTTTCCAGAATTTTTGTCCGTCTATACGGAATTTTGATTGGGAGAAAAGGAAAATCCAGGAAGGATGTGACTAGGACGTTTTCTAAGGAAAATCGGATAAAAAACCTGACTGGGATAAGGCTAACTAAAGAAAGATAAACCCTTCTGAGGAAGAAGAAAATCCAGCAAGCATACACAATCTTTGAATGCATAGGAATGGGACAGAAGAAGAGGGGAGTGTGTTGGATAAGGGTTGTTCTTATGTTACATCAGACTCACACAGTATATTCTTCTGCAATATACTAGGGAAAAGTCGTGAGATTATGTCTTGTGATTTCTCCAGTATATTCTAATGCTATTCATTCACGATAACCAAAAGTATTGCATATTGGTCTCTCTGATTCTTAAGAATCACCATCACCGGTACAAGTCACATGGACTGTGTGTTATATCATCGTACTTCTTTCTCCATACACTATATAGAGCTGTGAAGAAATACAAAGCTGGTTTTCCATTCCACCCTTCTTTTCGTGACTTTTTGTAAGCACAGTAAGAACTGCACAGAAATGGGAAGAAAAAGGAAAAAAATAGTACCCACCCGGATGCAAGTGATGCCGGGTTTTATGCAAGCTCTTTCTGCTGATAGATATTTGTCTCCCTTTTCAGAGAAATTCATTGATGTACCAGCCCATAATATAATATATGTACGAGTAAATTTATGTGTGTATCGTAAATATAGGCAGGTAGCAGTCAGTAGTATGAGGATATCATCATGATGACATCACAGTTAGATTATAGTATAGAGGAATGAGTAGGGTGCACGTAACCATTGGAGTCGGAGTCGGCTAGTTGTCTCCTCTCTAGAATTTAATACGATTTTTTTATACAATTTTTTTTGGAGCTCGTAGAGCGACAGTTTTCTATGGTCTGGGGTAATATGAGACATATGTCA
>JAQFYJ010001147.1:0-10077 GCA_034694685.1 Isotoma anglicana | reverse complement strand
ATTCACATCGTCAATGTTATCCAGTATCCAATTAATTGCTCGTGCTTTACACTTTACATTGCTGGAACTTGGAACTACTTTCGATGCAAAACTAATGCGCATAAAGGAATAATGCCAGTGATAAAACGACTCTTAATTAAAGTTACTTAACAGCTATAAATATATGCGCTATCACTACCTTCTTTTAACTTATTTAAAAAAAGCAACTAAAGTCGCTTTGAACCAGTCAGTAAGCTGAAAATTTGTTACTCATTATAATTTTTCACTAAATAGCTAGATTTATGAATTAATTGCATAAAAAATAAACCCTTTAAATCTTATAGTTCTTAGAGGAAGTACACTTCGGTAAAACCATTAGTTTATCAAGAGTTTATTCGTAATCGTATTTATAGCTGAATTGAAATGAGCATTAAGCATAATTTCTTTTATTATATGGTCTATTTAAAAATTTCCATAATTAGAAGAACAAAGGGTTAATCTTTTAAAAATAGATTCATTACCCAAGCTAAAATCTATAAAGAATATTGTCAATCATAAAACATGAGTTCAAGACTGCGTAAAGAATTTAATTTTAAAAGAACAAACCGAATGCTGGCAAGTTAGTAAATCTCGTGTTTATTTTCATTTTCCATTGTTAATTGTTTCTTTTGTGCTTTCCTAATAATATATTTAAAAGAAAAGGGAGAGCTTTTTTTTCATCAAAATAAATTATTAATAAGCTTTATTATTAGTAAAATATAAGCTTCCTAGTAAAACCGGATTGAGGGGTTAGTTTTCAATTGAAATACATGAAAATTAAAAAATCCAGAAATTTAACAATAGAAAGAAAAGTTTCATAAGAAAGCGAACGCATATCTTCACCGAGAAGTAAAAACGTACCTGGTTTTAAAACAATAGAAAAAAGAAAATTGGATGTAAACCAGACTTATTCATGCAATGAGACATTATGCCATGGATTATATAATATAATCCATCTTGTGCCATTGTTCATTTTTTTACTATACAATGTTGGACCACAAGATTCGCTTATTAAAATCACGTACAATGCGATGCAATAATGTTTCACAAGTTTAACATAAAAAATACTGGGATAGTTGAGAGTAAAATTAAAACAGGTTTTTATGCTCGATTCTTGATACTCCATCATTTTATTGCATGGACCGGGCAAATGTTCATTATAAAGAATCTTATTAACCTAACACCCACCCACTATAAAAAATACTTGTTGTAGGTGCCTAGCATGATAATAGTCGGGTACCGCTTGAAGCTCTGTTAAAATTTTTGAAGACAATGAATAATTATTGTAATCAAAAGACCGAAAGTATATTGTTACTTTGTAATCTAACTCTACATGACATGTTCGACACGCACTGAAGTCTGAGGTTGTGAATTTTGCACGGCAAAATTTTTTCGAAAGAGATAACATAAAAACTGTTTTAAACAAGTCTAAGTAGAATGACTAATCTACGCTCGTTTATTTTGCCAAGACAGGAGAAACTTAAAAAGAATATTTTAAATCACATCATTTCCTTTTGCAATGTCAATTATCAATCTTACCATTGCAAAGACGAGTTTTATGATGATTGGTGACCCTGAACTTAAAATATCGTATGGTTTTCCCTAATCTTATAGAGATCAAAACTTTTATGATGCAAACTGGTAATATAAGGTGAGATAATAATTGCAATATTTGATTAATGCATTATATTGTTATCATTTCATCACATTCAAACCGAATCATCTGCTTTCATAATGGGTAGTATTATAGTGCAAATTCCGAACATGATAAATCTAGAAGTTAGTGTGTGCTCAGTGCTCAGTACATACACGAAACTGGTTAAAATCAAGTTAAATATTAAACCCATTTTAACAATAAAAAATACACTTAGTATCTGGTCTGGCACGTATGCATCTTTTTGGTATGATTTCATTTCAATGATGCAGTATAATTTCGACATAACATTCAAGGACAATTAACAATAAAGCAGAAAAATTAGTTTAGAAATGGTAAGTGTATGTGTGTGGGTGTTCACTCTTTGCAATTTCAGGAATATTCCATCTCAATTCTCACTCGCAAAATAATTCGACCGTGTAGCGTAACGAGAACTTAAGATGTAATAGCTTTGGAACTTGAATTTGACAAGTTCGGACGGTATTACCTGGCAGAACTTTCTTGATAAAATTCTCTGAAAACACCTTCAATTAACCTTTACTACGCTTTTTAAATGGATACAAACAGGACAGAGAGAGTTATACTCAATTTTTTTTATTTGGGTCGAAAGATAAGCGAGAAAGTACTTACAACAAGTGGGGCTACTTATCTGTTTCTGCGTAGTGGGTTTAGAATTACTGCCCATTAATAACACATTATTTGCTCATTTTCAATTATAATGAAAATTTTGAATATTATTATGCAGAATGCCCTCATTTGGAAACAAATTATCAAAGTTTATAATAATATATGCATATTTCATACTACCGCCGTCATGAAAATTGGCCAAATAGGTATTATTTCCACGTTTGAATGTCTGTCGAAAGTATTTATTCCAGGAATTATATCATCAGTGGGATTAAAAAATTTAAATGAGATCACTTAGGGTCTTAATTGATCTCTTATTGAGTTCATGCACTTGCTGCAAAACTAAGAAAGCTAAATTTTGCTAAACTCAATAATCATCTGCATAAGTTGTCAACAATTGCACACCTATAAATACACATTATATACTTACCATTACTATTGCCAATGATGTTTCCATGCAGAAGTGCATTGATATTCTCCACAAATGAATTCGTATGATGATGCTGATTATTAAGATGAACTACATGCTGCTGAATTTCAATTAAATCATCTCCAACTGCATCCAGCGAATTAAGAGGCATCTTCCCCTCACCAAATTCTTCTTTAATTTTTTTTTCGCAGCACTATACAAAACAAAAATTTAACTACAATTATCCAATGGAATCCAGAAATATCCAGTTACTCGCCGGTCACAGACATTGAAAGGTTAGGGACGCATTGGAAAATTTTACAAGTGGTTGATTAATGGAGTCAATCTGTAAACCATAAAAGGATACTTTACGTCATTTAATTTGGTATATTAATGGCATATAAGCCGATAAATCACACAGAAGCTATAGGTGTAAATGTAAATCATAAAAGATTCTATTGGGTGTCATACAATACTAATAGTGTGCAATACTTTACTTAGTTTAATAGCTGTCAAATTTGGTAATGAGTTGTCGGTCGGTATTGTAGGTAGGTCATATTTTAGAAACAAATTGTGTCAAGAAGTTTGTTATATAAAATTATTTAATGAGGAAAAGATCGCTACTCGTCATGATTTTACCCACATGTGGATCTTAGTCTGTACTAAACCACAAGATTAAATATTCATATAAATTAAATCCAGGTACAAAAAACCGGATTTCTCTATACTAGCCTCATCAGAATAGTGTAATTAAGACACGGAGGATTTTTGTCCCAAAATTTTTGGAACTTCCAGTCATTATCATGAGCCACTATGATTTATCAAGTCGTTGACTATATAAGTAATTAAATCACATACACTAGAGGTTATTAGGTATTTATCACTCATACCAAGCAAATAATGTACACAGACAGAGTGTAAGTGTACCGTTCTGTTAGAAAAACTGTTCTTGGTTGATTAGCACGTGAAAAACTTGATTTTGGTAGTCTCAAAATTGGCGTAACATTTTTCAATAAACTATAAGCAAGAACTAGTATCGACAGTGATTGAAACAGTGGGATGACTGAAGGAAAATAACTGGCTAGTTTCGTTGAACCGAAGATGTTGATCAGGAATTATTTACTTACAAGATGAAGGTTTGGACTGGCAATAACGGTGGGGGCCAAAAATCACGTCATTGGTATTCTGAGGTCGTACTCAGCAAACCTGAGTGCTTCAACAATGTAAATTTCCTAATCACAATTCATGAATGAATGATACTATGAGATATGTACTAAATGAAGATGACTTATTCACCTTAGGTAAATAATGAGATTTTTAGAACTTTTCTACGCCACAAGTGTATAAATAGTTTGGAGTGAGACTGTGAATGAGTATCTAATTTTCACTTTGTTCCGAATAACAAATCATAATTAAGGAAATGTCTAAGTTGACAAATTAGTGTATTAAAACAACTACTATGTCAAGCAGGTTTGGTGGCCTGTCTTTCTTCCAAAAAGGCTGATGGACTGCTGAGCTTGTACATAAACTTACTATTAATTATGCTTGTGGTAGGTACGGACTCGGAAGACAAAGTAAAATATATCATACAAATGGATAGGTCATAAGAAGTTATCGTGGGATAGCAGGGTTTAATTTTCTTGAGAATGAAACTCTTTTAGAGCTTTATAATAAAATGCAACTAGAAAGGTAGGTTGTATAAACTCAAAACCTGGGACTAAGCTAAGGTAGGAAAACTACCTTTTAGTAAGATTTATGTAAAATAAAAATGAAGTTGTGCATGCAGGTTGAAAATCATGGAAAACTTATAATATTGCTCGTATTGTAGTTAGTTAGATACTTTTTTCAATGTAGGCTCTTTTATGCGTTTTATCTAAAGGTTTTACTGCTTATAAAAGATGAAATAACTCAAGTTGAATTTTAATCCTGACCTGACTATGGACTATCATGTCTTTTTGCAGCTCTCAACAGTTTAATCATTAAGTCAATAGCTAAAGAGTGAGTACACCTACACACTACACACCCCATAAATTTACACCCTTAGTCAGTACTGGTGACGGGTAGACAGACATTTGTACTGGTTTTTATGTAATACATTAATTCTTATGACTAAAATCGACAAAGTTTCAAAGTCAAGTTAAAGGTTAGTTCAGCAAATAATAAAAATGAATTTATTTTATAAGACGCAACAATTACTAGATTAACAAGAGGTGCAAATTCATCTGACAACTTTGAATCTTTGTTCTGAGAACTTGAAAGTGAGAAAAATCAATAATGTTTTTGAGATAATATAAAAGCTCCGATGGTAATTTAGAATTTAAATTGTTTCAAGTTTCAAGTCTTAATGGACCTCTATTTTACCTTAAGGGGTTCACCCTGAGAATTTTCTGCGAATTATATAGTTTACACCAAATAGCCAGAATGGACATGGAGAATGTAATAGACAAATTTTCAGAGTGCTTTGGTTAATGTGGTTAATGTTTTCAATGCCCAATCTTTATATTGCACGTACATTGCAATGAGGAGCAAAAAATTAAGTAGCAACAAGTTTTGAAAAACACCTTTACCCAAATGAGTCAACTATAAACTACCTAAAAGCATAACGAATGAATTGCATTGTTCTTTTAGCTTCTGTCAATTCACTATTTTCGTCGATTTCTACCAAATTGGTCTTCCAATTTAAAAGGAAAAAAATAGAGTTGTGGCTATTTTTGCAAAATTATTTGCGTCACAAATTCTAAGAAAGCAAGTTTTTTAAAGCCCCTAAAGAAAGTTGGTTCTCATGCTTTTAGCAAAACAATACCCGTTTAATTTTTCATTCATAAACACTTAAAGATAATCTCCGTAGTTTGCATTGATTAAAGAATGTACGCATCGTAAAAATGTTTTTACCGAACTTTGAACATCTCGTGATTATAAACAATTGTAGCAAAGAAAGAAGGAAAATCTATTTATATATTCGAAATAGATAAATTTTTAATGTGTATGAAGTAAGAAATTCTTTATTAGCATTTCAATTTTATTTTAATTACTAACTTCATTTCTCATGATCATGATGAGTCACAGTTACATAACATAAGGTGAATTACACCACATTATCATTTGAATTGCTCTGTTTACAACTGTTTTAATTTAATATGAAACCATTTGAATGAATAATGGTTTTCTTGGCCTAGCGCACATAAAATTTTAGTAAGTAATAGCAATATTTGAGGCAGTCCAAAATTTAATGTTTTTAATTAGGATTTGCCTTTCTATTGATCGAGACGGGAATTCAATAACGGATATTTATACCGGTAATATTTTATAACTTTATTGAACACAAGTGTTCTTAATCATAATTAAATTAGATTTTTGTATATTATGGACTTCAACTCTATAATATTAATGTTTTGTAACCTTAAACTCTGGAGTATTTCTGCAATCTTTTGACAAATCCTTGTAAACATGCACAAATGTTACCAAATTGTCAAGTCGCAAAATTCATTTGTTCACCTTTGAAGCTACATTCTGTGTATTTGTACAGTAAGTATTGTGATGAGTATTAGTATCAAAGTCATTACAAATACTTTTTGAATTCTATACATATCGATGGAATACATTTGAAAAGTTATTAAGAGCAGTAAAGCTCATGTTTTATTAACTTGTTAACTTTATTGAGTACGAGTATTCAGATCAGTGAGCTTACTGTTCAACTGTTCAATTTATCAATATTTTATGTCCTCATATTTGACAGCTTCCCTCTCATGAATTTTTGTAATAAAATTATAATAAGTAAGGTACAGTAGGTAAAAACATTTTACGCTTCGCGACAGAGATAAAAAAAGTCTAGAGTAAAATTTGCTAGCCACTTTACACTTTACGTCAGCATAATGCAATGATATTTAGGACACAAATTTTGTGTCCACTTTTCAGTCGCTAAAATCCAGTTTTTCCAAGGATGAAACGAAGTTCATAAATATCAAATGTTAGATTATGTATGCATAAAAGTCATACATATTCTTAGCAAATGGCATTCATTTGTGAATCTTTGCATCTTATAATAGAGTCAACATGTCGTTAACATGCATATTTATTAGACATTACAGATGCTATTTGTTATCCTCAATTCTCAAACAAAAATACAAAATTATTCTACGTTTCTTAAAATACCAAGTGAAGTGGCAACTTAAATAACTGAATAAATAGTACATAGTAATAGTAATCTCCTCTGGTAATTTTATAAAAATTAATATTAATTGGATAAGTGGCTTAAATTCAAAATTGTAAATTTAGCCTAATTGAAATATTGTTCATCTTGTATAACTCATTCGAAAAAGCCAAAATTATAGTATTAATTGGTGTATACTTTGTTATTATAGTGGTGTGTGGTGTTATTTTGGGATGGACGTTTGAGTATGGGAGTAGGAGCGCACTTTTTAGTGCCTCTGAAACCTGCTCATTAACCTTTAGTGGCGATGTAATTGGTGTTTTTGCTATGGTAGAATACTCGAAGAGTCAAAATTGTAAGTATGGATTTTTTTGTTTCTAACTTCTTTCCCATGTGCCATGCAATAAGGTTTAATTAAATTTTGTTCAATGAGATAGTAATTTGTGACAGCTTGGGCACTTCAGTCAGTTTATACTGCCGCTCAATAAGTTCAATAAAAACACTTCTATTCTATATAAACATTTTTAAATTCAAAAGAGAATCGTAAGGATTTTATTTTCTCATCAATTTTTCTCCTGAAAATGTTCGTTAACATTTTTGTAACTTATTATATAAAAACCTTCCAAAAAATATAAATGCGCTTATCCCAATAGTTCAATAGCATAAAGTTTTTGAGTAGTCCTATAATTTATTACAGGAGAATCATTATAAGATAAACAATAAAAGATCTCATCGGGATATCATTTACCTACATGACCATGATTCAATTTAGTTATTTTTTATAACTTGAGACAACAATGATTCGAAACTTAAAATAAAATACAGTTTTCATTTCATGCTAAAACTATCAACTATGCTCAGCCAGCTCAGCTAATCGATGGTACCGTATACGTACCACATTACGTTCTGTGTATTTCAAGGATTTTTTCGAGCCTGTGCTAATTTTTTAGGCTTGGGCTGGAAAGAACAACGAACCACCATTATATCAAGGTTAATACGACTGATCTCTCTTCTGTGGGTTAATACATACTCCTCGTCATTGTCATGTTCTCATGTCGTGGTCCATAAAAATGTACAATGTATGAAACGCGATAAGTCGTAGGTAAAGCAGATGACAAAAAAGTTCAAAGTATACATAGAGTTTCAGATTTTCTGTCGACTTCCAATAAAAGATTTAATGAGCAATTGGTTGGAAACACTGTCAACATTTTGATTTAAAATTATGGCTTAATTAGCGTTGAATATTAATCAGAAATGAAATTACTCAGAACTATCATTAAAAGTAAATCATTTAAAGTTACTGTTAATTAATTTCTTAAAAACACTACAACGCATTCTAATTAACTACCTGCTACCTACTTTAAAATCACTAATCGTTGTGTTTATTTCGCATTTGTGTTTATTCCATAATGAATATTTTTATCCTTCAATTATTTATTTTCTCTCAACGCATCGTTACCACTACAGTTCATATATTAAATTTATAACGTACCTAGCACCTGACGCCTGTAAGATTAACATGATTGACATTCAATTCAAAATGTCAGTAACCCTGACTCATCTTCAGTATTTTTCGGCAGGTATTATAATTTCAATTCTAGTACCTGTTTTTCAGTTTTTTTAAAGATGCATGTTTAACTTTTTTATGAAGCATGAACCGTTGACACAACAAATTATTTTCACGATTTTTCAATGTCAACTTTCCCCTATAAGTTGAAGGAATTTGTAGTAGGTGGTAAAATTATCACGAACTGGAGTTATTTTATAATCTAAGTCATAAACATAGATCTAGATATACTAATCATAAATTACACCAATTACATGAACAAATTGTTGATTAAAGAAATAGAACCTGAATGATTTATAGACAGCTAAGGTATATGAAACTGAACTGAAACATGCTAATAATAGTAGCTAGTTTTACTATCATTCGTTTTTTGTTATAATAATGCTAGACCAGTTTGACAAGTAGGAGAAGGCTGGATTTTTGAAGTTGTTTATACGTGACTGGAAACTCAACATAAAAAGTGGTTTCTAACATATCAAATCATATTATATCCAGTTTGATTACAAATTTAAATTTTTATACAAACCAAGGACTTGTTTTAAATTTAAAAAGGGGTATCTTTACTACATGTACGCATTTTTATGATTCTATCTATAATCTTTGAAGTAATATAAATATTGCCTTTTACTCTTTATCTTTGAGGTAGGTAGTATCGACGATTTTTTATTTCTTAATCCTTACCCTACTCACGCAACAAATTATTAAAATATATGGAGGTGTGGAGAGTAATCATGAGTATTATGTTTTAAGCTATGATTGATGTTGAAAAAATGATGGGAAAGTTGAGCTGATAGAGACAGAGACTCATGAAAATTAGCCTAGGAGCTAAATCTTCCGTTTCTCAGTTTTCAACTAGATAAATAAATTCGTATTATTATTATCTACTACTACATCTACTTTTTTGCTGAAAAGCAAGTCTTATTGACATTGATTGGTGATGAAAAGATGTTTTGCATGCATGATCTCAAATTGCGAGGGGGATTATATTTTTATCTGCGGATTCGCTATCGACTTTAAAAATAAGTTAAACTGTCTAAACAATTTCCTCGCATTGTCTCAGTCTGATGAATTCAACAATTTGAAAAAATGATTATGACTACTGACAAGGCACGCACGCAAGAAACTACTCCGTGGAGTTAATAATATAATTTATTCCTGGAAAGTATGTCTTCTTCAGATGTTTTAATCCTAGACATTAGAAAAAGGGATGTTCATGTCTGTAAAATTGCTACACGCGTTTCTCTTTAATTTAATATACGAAATACGAAAACTCCTTTTTGAAATGGACAACAAAATATGTGACCTTTTACTTCTTTTCAAGTAATTAGTACAATCTACAACTCTAATGTATAAAGATAACAGGTCCATCTTATAGTAAATTAGTTGCATTGAAAATCTGAAGTAATAATTCTACATTGAAACTTACATAAATCCTATATGAAGCAAATGTTATGCTATAAACTAAAATTGACAGTAATTTGTGTTATCTCATCTCTAGTTAACTAGTTTATATTTGCTTTACTGTGTAGTTATTAAGTAGTGGAACACTACTTTATGAGAATGGTCTGTCTGTCCGTCTGTCTGTCTGTCCGTCGCCAATTTATCTCAGGAACCAATTGACGTATTGACATCCGGTTTTTTGCGTTGGATTC
>JAQFYJ010001146.1:0-10079 GCA_034694685.1 Isotoma anglicana | reverse complement strand
ATTTGTATTATTATCACCTAGTTTTTTAAATATACACAAGGATCGAGAAAACCTATAATGTTTCACACAGGTGTTTAAATCACAACACAACATAGTATAATAATCATCATCAGAAACTTTCCCCACTGAAAGGAGATTTGCACCAACTACTTCCTAGCTGGTGCTTTTTAAGCCTGCTCTCTCACTGTCCATGCATTCAGTCTTGATTTGGGAAGAGACTAGACGGTTACACAAAGGTAGTGTACTACAACCAACCTTGCAAAAGTATATTGTATGAAACCCAGGTGAAAGTTGGGTGAAAGTGATCCCTACAGACTCACAGTCTATCTTCGAGTCTTCGATAGAGTTATAAAATAATAAGGTATAATAATACAAGTACCATACGTATAGATGGGAATAAAAAGACACGGGGCATAAAACACACAGACCTACATCGCATCTCTGTACTTTGGATAGCTTTTACCTTGGTTTTGTGTGTACAAATCTAACCAAACCAAACTAAACTACCTTTCCATTCCATTCCATTCCACTAAAGGGGGAATCTACCAGGGTAGAATTGTGACTGAAAAGAGATACTATAAGCAATAGTATAGTAAAGAATACAACTACCTTTATGCTTTCACTACTTCCTACTTGCTACATACTTTCACTCAGACCAAGTAAGATAGTGACAGTAGAGGTATACATACATATACATACACACTGACTGAGAGAGAAGATAGTCAGTATTAAGGAATACCTTGGTGAAAGCAAGCAGGGGGAAAGGAAGGCAGGAAAGTTACCTTAAATCTTGCCCAATCCAGTGAGTGAAGTCAAATTCATTCTATCGAATTGAACATTGGAAGAAGAGCATATAGAAGAGAACACTCACACTTTCCTTCCTCATCTTGCCCAGTAGAGAACAGAGTTTCTCCAACTTCCAACTCAACCAAATCTAACTCTCCTCTCGTCATCTCGTTTTGCTTACCTGGCTTAGTCTGACTTACCAAACCAAACCAAACCAAAACATTACTGTTGACTATAGTAAGAGAAACAAAGGTACAAGTTCACCTTCAAGTTGTTTCCTTACATTTTGTTTATATTTCTCACTTGTGTGTGTTAAAGTGTGTGACATGTCTCTTTTAAGATAGTAGAGAGTAAATTTCCTGTAATACGAAGTAAAATAAATCATTGGATCAACTTCAACTTCAACCCTTGCCTGGTAACGAAAAGCTTAAAAGGCGACCAGATCTCTGAAAGTCAATTTTCAATTGTAAAAAAGAAAGGACTTTTTTCTCAAATTTATCTCTGAAGTGTGTAAGAGAAGGTAGTTCATCTCTCTCATCTCTTACTCTCTATCTAACTGTGAACTGTCTCACCTCACCTCACCTACACACAATCTACTGAGTTACTTCTACTTATAGATACTTTCCCATCTGAGAAAAAGAAAAGTCAAACCCAAAGAACATTTATTCATTCTAGTCAGAATTGAAAGATAAAATAAAAGAAACCAAAATTGAATTTTTTACATCTCCCAAGCCAGTTTCTATCTACACATATTATTGTTGTAAGTTGGAACTTTCTTTCTTCTACGTAACCACGTAAGTCCATTGGTTGGAGGGATTTCTTATAGTGTTTTTGCTCAAAGTTGCCCTCCAATTCATTCCTATTGTTCGTTATGAGAAATAAAAATTTGAATTCGTAAGATTTACATGAAGCAGGTACATAAAAAGTAAAATTAAAATTTGGAAGAAAATTTTACTCTTGCTAGAAGAGAAAATATTCAAACCCTTGTTGAAATTAAATTGACAAACAGGAGATTCAGCTAAAGCTAATAACCACAAAGTAAAAGAGTAAAAAGGTGAGTGAAATCTAACCGTTTTTCAAACTATAATACAAACTACTGAAAGGTACAATATATAAATTATTTACTTTCACGAAGTACACAAAATTAAAGAAGCTCTCATATATACCACACAAACTCTCTCCCATACACTGTATCTGTAGTACGTGGGACTCATAAAAATCTGAAGCAAAAAGAAAGTTTAATTAGTAAGCTATTGAACCATATCAGGAAAAGTTGTTAGGTATGACATGCCACTAACCATAGCTAACTAACAGTGGGTGAAAGCCCCTGAAGCTTTCACTTTATTACTACAAAATACGACATACTCGGACATATTATTTCTGCACTAGTTACAAGGAAATAAACCCAGTAGAAATCACGGGAGGCTAACTATCTAAACCTAAACCTATCTCATGCTACTTACCACTAACTATCTAATTTCATCTCTTTTCCAGAGGAAGATCCAATGTGAGTGAAAGTGCATGCACTGCCACTACCATACACCATACCATTCATTTCAACCACCGAGAGATACTCAAGAGTACCAATCCAACCCAACCAAACCATATTAAGGTACTGATATAAACAATAGTCACTCCACGCAGAAAAGAATTAGGGCTTTTGTGTTGTGTACATCAGACTCTGTACGGTATTGTCAGTTGTGCTAACACCGTCGACCATACCATTTATTCAACACGAACTTACTTATACTTACTCAATACACTGTCTAACCCGTAGAGACCTTATTTCATCCGAGGATGGAAGAAGGAACTTATCTCTAATAAGAATATATTGGAAGTTGGAACATTAGTGGAAAAAAACAATAGCAAATGGTTCCGTGATGATGGTACATTTTCCAATTGTTGTTTTCCTCATGAACTCCGTGACAAATGAACATTATCCAGTCTATTGTGACATTTCCAATTAATTCCTTCAAAAGACATTATACATGTTGTTCCATTCTTGCTCCACTTCCTATTGTCAATAACCTACCGAACATCATCCATCTGTAACTACTTACTAGTTGGAGAAAGATTTCCCCTCTGTGAAAATGAATCTCCTTGGAAGGTGTTTCAACCTCTGAGGTTGTACGTTGTAGGTTCTATAAGCATTCATCTGGAAACGAAGGCAACTTATTGTTTTCAATTTCAACATTGTGACTATATTTCTCTACTCTTCTGTGTATTTCTTTACTCACCTTTCCTTGTTATAATAATTATCATACTTGTTTAGTTACGATGAAATATGGAGCTTTGTGTGAAACATTGTTATTCAAGGATAACTTGTAATTTGATACGAGCTCGGGTAAAGGCACAACTTACAAGGTTTTACTACAATTCTATAGGAGTGAACTCATGCCTCTTGTAACTTAAGTACTTAGTATTAAATATTAATATCAATTATTGTTATTACTGAATTACATACAATTATAATGACAATGATAACAATTCCTTATAATAAAATAAACAATAAGTAGTAACCTACGTTGCTCCTTTATTCCTTGTTAAGAATCCTCAAAACCTCATCTCAGCTTTAGTATAAAGCTCAAGTAATAACTTCCCTATTGTGGAATGGAATAATAAATTCTGTAGAATATGTTTGAAAAGTTAAGTTATACTAATTAAACAACATTGTTTTGATACTTAGTTAATAAATAGTAAATCCTTTAAACATAGAGCTATTAATGAAAAGCCATTAATCGAAGCATTTACATCTAAAAAAGAACACGTTCAGTAATCCATTCAGTAGAAACCAATCTTTTATGTTAATGAAGTGAAATCAGATTAGAGAAAATAGAAGGGGGATAAAAAGTAGCAAGTTAACAAACTGTGAAGTTGGCCATTTGTCAAAATCTTAACGTTTTACGTGAAGAAGCAACAAATCCTTCGTTTCCATCCTAGAAAGTGAGATATAACTAGGGGAGAAAGTAAGTAAGAGAAAGTCTCTGATACTAAACATTGGGAAATACACATACCATACCATACCATACCACTTAAATACTTCTACACCATACACCATACTGTGGCATAATATAATATGACTTTGGTATGGTGGTGGTATTCAGCGACGACTTGTTGATACAAGAGAGAAAGCTAAAAGCCAAGCTTACACCCTAACAGTACTATAAAGGAAGGAACTGTAAGCCAAGTCAACCTCAATAGAAAAATCTAACCTAACTGACTACACAATACATAAAGATAAAACTTAACCTAACCTAACATTGCAAATTTCAATGCTTTTACTCTCTCTCTAGCATCACATCATACTGAATAATAATAAAATATATATATAAAAAAGTTTTTATGCGAAATAAAGCGAAGGATAAATATCTAGTTGTATGTATAAGTAAAACGGAATAAGGCAATGCAATGTACAAGGACAAGAAAGTGGTGTTGCTGCGATCGTTTTTCTACAACTTTTACTACATCTTCACAAAGCAAATCCAACAATCCTTATTTTTCTTGTTGGGTTGGAATTTGTGACGGAAAAAGAAGCCAACCTCATCATCATTATTATTGCCAAAAGAGTCAGAGTCGATATAGGGGAAAGCCTTATCTGAAACAGGACAACGATATTATTATTATTATTATTAATACTCGACAAATATCACTTCCACTACGAAGACATCACTACTACACTTTACTACTCATCATCATACTTGTTTCTACGGTAGTTTGGTTTGATCATCATCATCATCTAAGTCTACTACCACCTATTGAACAAAGACCATGGAAAACCTCATCTTCCTCATCGTTTTTGTCCTCATCAGTTATGGTAAGTATCAACAAAATCACGTATCTTTCATCGCTTTTTAGTTTGAATAGTTCAAGCTCACGAAGTCACGAACAGACTTTCTCATCTGAGCATTAGTTATACCTAAAAGGAGTATATATAATGTAAGGGATTACATTATGGGAAACGAACTTTAGCCTCCAGTAGTCCCCAGACTAAACCAGGAAGTACAGACCAGATTTGGTTTTTTGGTTGGTTGATCTCTTTTTTCACATTTAGTTTAATAATGGTCAATTCGTACGTAGGAAATTGCAAATGCCATCGTATAATGTCATAAGCATATCTCATCTTCATACTATGGACCATTTTAATATCGCGTGGTTATGCCATGAAAGCCAAGGGTTCAATGGTCAACTTCACTTAACCGCTGATGTCAATAACCAAACTACGTCACCAAAGTATTTGAAAGGCTTATTACTATTTACAGAATTCAAAATGGTCAACAGTCAACCTTAGTGGGTGGGACGTGGGAGTATGTTCCTCCTAGGGTGTAATTTATCATTATAATATACTTTCAAATTGTTCTATTTTCGGACATCAGATTTCGAAAAAAATGACATGTTATTACATTTATACAACTTTATCTGTATTAGATTATTTTCCATTTTTGGTTTTCTTTTTATATGTAAAGTTATACGGAAGTATATAATGTAGCTTGTAGCTGGCTGCATCTTCAAAAACTCCAAGTGACATTTCCGCGTTGAAGAATTGATAAAAAATACACGCATTTCCTTTCCTGGTCAAATACAACTAGTCAAGAATATTATGAAGATAGATGAGCGAAAACTTTTTGTATAACGCAGTTCAGTTCAGCAACAGTTTCCTTCAAAGAGTTTCGTCGAGGAAGCAGTTTTCATAATATAATGTAATAAATATGGGGAGAAAGTTTTTGTCTGTAGTGGATTCCAAACGGATGTACAACTTATATAGTATTCATCTGGTTGGTACGGCGTTCTAGAAATAAAAAAGGTAAAGGATTATATAGCAATAGTTAGTAGACAGGAGATTGATCGCAGAAATGCTGACATAGTACCTCCGAGCTATTTTTCATCCTAAAAAGCTTATTTACTGCCCACCACCACCACCAACGATCCAACTACATAACATCCAACTCTTTCTAACTTTCAGACAGAGTGCATCGTATCACTGCTGTTAGCGATGTATTAACTTATGTATTTCATACACTTTTTTACCCCTGCCTGTGTACATTCAACATTGACAAAATGGCGTTATCTAAAAATACAGAAAGTAAAAGGAAAAGTCATGAAGCCATTGCAAAAACTTTTACTTCGTGTATTGTACGGCTGTGCAACTTCTTATTAGCTCTTTTACTTTCAATTGCTGTATTAACACCCTATAACTATTTACACCAAATGTTCAATAAATACTTTTGTTTTTCCTATCTTTCTTATAAAAATTTAATTAATTTTATGCGATGCTAATTACTTAAAAAAGCACAAGGATTACTAAAATTTAGTAAAATAAAGTTCCTTTACTAAAATAAAGGACAAAAACACTCCATTTACTTAAAGAAAACTCTCCTCAGTATTTATGAACAATATTGACTAAATACGTTCCTCCATATGTAGAAAGTAAGTTGAGGTTGGTTTCAAGTCCAAACTTTGGTTTTCCTCTTTCTTTCGATCTCAAAGGGCATGAATAATATTGACTCTATCTCATCTCCCTCGACTCTCTCCAGCATATTTCAACTTTTACTCAATGTTTTCAAATAAAACCTTTTAGAACTTTGTTCCTCTTTTGTCATCTGAATTCTGCATCCTATATATAAACCACTGTACGTAAACTAACCAACCACATCTAACATGTCTATCTTTACTGTACTGTACTTTGAGTCCAAAAGATTCAAAAACTGAAGAAAGGATTTATGCATACGTACGTACACTCTTGATACCCACAAGGACTTATAGAGAAACAAGAAGAAAGTCCTTTCTCTCACTCGTGACTTTGCTTCCCATCCTGTCCTTTTTCTTTCCTCCTCTTCTACGTAAGATCAATCTTTCTCCAGGCGGTATAAATGAGACTATTGGAACACACTCTGTACACCAGCAAAGTTTAATTTAGCTGAGAGTAATCTTTCTGAAAGGCAGTTCATGAATATACATACACAAGGCAAGCCTTCAGTCAGTCCGGAATCCGATGGATGAATGAATGGAGAAATGTGGCCAAGTGGATTTGTAAACGCAAGGCAAAGTCCTTTCATTTTATTTTAACTCCAGTATTATAAATAAAATAAGGCATAAGCTTCAACCAAAGAGTATGGTTTTATTATTATCGTTAGTATCATTATTATATAAGACAACATGGCTGCAAGTATAAACAATGTCTTGGTCTTGGGCATATTTAAAACTTACGGCACTTGACTTGACTTTCTTCACATCTATTGAAATGATTATGACAAACTTAGAATTGAAGATGAGACAGATTGGCTTTAATGGAAGAAAGATGCTGGTAGAGGGAATAGAGGGAAAGCGACAACTGGAAAGGGAAAGGCGAGGCTGTAATACACACTTGAATGGCTTTGATTTCAATTAAGTTCGTGACCTATCTCAACTTATGAGTTCTCCTCCTATTATTTACCTTGATTTGATTGATTCTATCAAACTTTATGCCTCTTTAATGTACTTATCTTACGAATAAGGAGGAAACTTTTGGACGTGACTCTTTTCTCAAGCTTTGTTTTAAAGTTTGCTTTTACATCGGTTCCAGTTGGAAGTAGTTTTGCATAATGTTCGTTTTTCCCACCTGGGTCGCTATTAAAATTTGTACTGATTACTATATTGACTATATTATACCTAATATTTATGCTAAGGAATGCTACACTGAATAAAATCTTTATGCAATCTTATCATACGTAGTATATTTTCAATAATAGCCTAAAATAAAGTTTGAAATTGGGTCCATTGTGGGTTTCCATCTTGATTAATAGAATTGATTGAAAAACAAAATTTGATAAGGCCATTCATAAAAATTTATTTTTTGAAAATATTCTAACTCGGAAGAGAATGGAAAGTGCTATCTCATCAATTGCAAAAAATATTATTCACATTCATTCACTTTCACATATCTCCCATACTCATCTTCATATCTTTATGTAAGTAGTTGGACGGATGGATGGAAAGAGAGAAAAAAGTTAAAATATGGACAGAAGGACAGAACACGGAAGGCGGATGGATAGGGATGAAAGATTTTTGTATGAAGAACTTTTTTCAGGAAACTACATTCTAAATTGTCACCATTTCTTCCCATCTTGTATTAATAAATTGAATAAAATTCACAAAAGTAAACTTTTCTTCCTTCTTTATCACCTACATTCTTCTTATCGACTGATTTCCACATAGGTAGGTAGGTACGCATCTTTTTCCTTGAGTAAGTGTATTATAACTTTAAGAAATGCTCATACTAATCTCAGGACAGAAACGTCCTCTTCATATTTATCATTCAATTTATAAGAATGAGAAGTAAAACTTTTTTTATTACGCTTGACATGAAAGTTATGTTCTTTGTCGGTCGTAGGAGTAAATCTAATCTGGTGTGTTTGTGTACTTACTTTCTCCCCATTGTTGCTTTGTTCGCACGCACAAGGAGATTTAGATGTGTGCTTTATAAAATCTCAATGTCAATATTGGAGACCAATTTTAGGGAACATACTAACTTACATTTACATACATTCTTGAACACTTGTCATTATTATCAGTGGCTCCCAGAGGGATTTACTTACACAATAAATTACCTTCTGCTTTGGAAAGCAATCTTGTATAATTTTAATAGGTATATAATATAATAGAGTCATCTATAAACCTCTGGGAAGTTTATACATTATAAAGAACTATTTTAATGCTTTGGGGAAGTTTGCCAATTCATTGTAAACACTTCACTTGAGATTTTAGATTGATAAGGATTTGAATATTTATGAAGCATGAAATTGAAGTTTGCCTTCTCTATAGATATTTATTTTTTAATGGGTTCGCAATCGTATGCACCTGAATTCCGTTGAATTGAATGATTTCAATTTTCAATGTGTTGTTTTAAATCAAATATATTTGTTAGATAGCTTAAGTGCGCAACAATTGATTCTGACAAAAAATTACATTATCACTCGGACGAGTGATTTTGAAGTTATATTTTGAATTGAAATCTCTAATTAACGTGTAAATAAAATGATCATACTTCTGTTCATGTGTAGATAAGACCTGGGCAAAAATTAATTAGGTAAACTAGTGAAAGGATACAAAAAGATTTTCAGGTCAGATGACTCCGAGATAAATTCCATTCTTATTTGAATAATGCGTTCAACTTTCTGAGTTTTCAAGTAAGCCAGGCCAGGCCAGGCTAGTGTGTATTGTTCTCAAGGCCTACTTCCTACTTCCTACACTTGCACCATATAAAGGAATACATATAATTGCATGCTCATTTGCCAAAACACAAAGCCAAGCCGTACATACTACCTAATACATATATATAGTCCAAAGAAGGTAATAAGTGTCTAATGCTTTTGACGCGGTAATTCCTTCCAGGTGATTGAACCTTATATGAAGAGGTAAAAGGTAACTGGGTCGGAAAAATTGAGATGTTAATTTGCACATTCCGCTTCCCTGCTCTCTCATCTGACCCGCCATTGTCCAGATAAAGAAAGCGTGAAGATTTATATACGTAACAAAGTTCTAGGAATTGGGTTAGGAGAAAGAACATCAGTGTTTGTGTACCAAACTAGCTCATGAGAGTGAGTGAGGGGACAAAGATCGAAAACAAAAGGACTTGGAGTAGAATACCAAACGAACCACAAATGTGAAGAAATATGAATGTTACTGCGTAACTTTCGTGACAGATACAGAGAGATATTGACATCCTAGATGGGACAAAAGTACTAACAAGTATTGCCCCCCTAACTTGTATAGGAATACGAATAGTGAAGAATTATGAAGAATGTGGTTCATTTTATCTTTATCAGAGTAGTAGGAGGAAGTACAAGGTAATATCAGTAATAGTAAAAAGAGAAAGTATACTTTCTGCCCCCACTATGCACTACCGAAATGACAAAGACTTCTTCTATGTTAGTATCATTATTATATAGATGTCTACAATATAGAATATTATAGAAGTAGGAAGTAATGTCTGTGCTGTCAGTTAGCTTGGCTTATTCACAGTCAGCATCATCATAAGGATCAGTAAGCAGTCACGTCTTGATTCTACTAACGTATGCAATTTACTACACCAGAAGTAGGGAATATTACCAGAGTTTTTGGATAATATGGAAAAGCCTGTCTTTCCTTTTGGGAACTTGAGGATGGGATTATGATTAAAGTTTACAAATTGCTTCCCTTAAGCTCTTTCACTTCTTCCGTTAGTTTCAATGCGGAAGCAAATACGTGCAAGTTGAAAACACCTTTAACAATAATACTCATACTCTATTATATTATATATTATATTATTAGTTAAGACA
>JAQFYJ010001145.1:0-10080 GCA_034694685.1 Isotoma anglicana | reverse complement strand
TTATAGTCAATCAGCCTCAAAAATAGTAGTGATTCATAATCAATGTTTCTTTAATTCACAGAATCGAAGGAAGAGTTGGAATGTAAGTAAACACTTGAAAATATTTTTAGTGGTTAGGAATTCTCATGATTTCGGATAAATTATACCCATATAAACTATCAGGATCCGGATGCACCAAACCGCCTTAATGAGCAAGAAATCGATGAGTTATTGGAAGATATGGAGATTTCAAAAGAGCAGGCTGATCATTATGCTACTAAAATTCAGGTCGGTTATCAAACCTCTGTACCATAATATTTGAATTAACTATTATGTTTAATACCTCGGTTAAAATCTCAGGCTGCCTTCCGTGGTCATTCGGCAAGAAAGAGTCTGACAGAAAAAGGAAAAAAACTTCATAAGGTAGAAAATCAATGCATAAGTTTTATCTTAAATCATAATATGTTTATTTAACTCCTTTAAATACATTTTTGATGTCATATAAATCTAGGATCACAGAAAGAGTTGGGAGTGGAAAAAATGGGTAAAATAAAAACTTAAGCTTTATTCTATTTTATTTGATGTGGTTTTAATTCATTCAGTCATTGGATAATTTTTTCAACGAATTCAGAGCTGGGAAGGGCCCTCAACCTTATCTGAAGAGCAACTTGAGGAAATGCTCGAAGAATACAACGTCACTTTGCCAGTTGCCAACAAATATGCCACGAAGATTCAGGTCTGACATCCAAAATATGATTTTAAATGCATTTAAAAAGAAATCAATGTCATTAAAACAAAACTAGGCTCAATGGCGTGGTCACGCTGTCAGGAAGAGTTTGGGAGGTGAAGGGTATGGTCGGAAAAGTTTGAAGGTTTGTAATATTTAGAAAAAATTAATGTAAATTTTCATGATCTCTTTGAAATATAACATTTAAATTTAAAGAAACAAGGAGGAGATGAAACATCTGAAAGCTATGAAAAGTCAACCGGAAGTGAAGGAAGTGATCCTAAGAAAGCCCCCATTGACTCAAATAAATGGCCAAAGAAAAGCATCATTGCTACTAAAAGCTTAAAGCCATTAATTGGAAATGGAGACGATGAGGCTGCTGGTCCCACTGAGGACGACGATGAGGCGGTAGAAGACAATGAAGCTGGACCTTACACCACTGACGAAGAAGAGGAAGGTGGTAAAAGTTTCCCCACAGATGAGGAAAGGGCACCTTCTTCCGGTGAAGAAGCTTTGACTGAAGAAGAGGAAACAGAAGCTGATGCATTGTGAATTATGTCTTCGTTTCATTTCGATTTCAACTATATTGATTTAAACACTTCGTTACCCTTAAACTTTCATTAAAAAAGATTGTTCGCAATGCTACCAAGTCAAGTGATGAATTTATGAAAAGAGTACTTTAGTTGGCAGATTAAATGCAGACATGAAATAAAGTACAATTAGAAACTTTAGGGTCCAATGGTACTTGCAAACTTTATTTACATTATACCTTATACCGATCATCATCGTACATAGTTCACACTTTTTCGTAGTGTTCTGTACATATTTACACCGTATTCGTTCGATTTATAGCACACTATAGACATAATATCAATATTTATCTTGCATCCAATTTTTTAACAAAGAAATTCAAAACATTCTAAAATACAGTAATACATACGATTTACCTTTACTTAAGAGTACAATTACGTGACTTATCTTTAACATTGCACCCTATTTGAATTTATTTGGTATAATATATCAACTACAAAACTTTCGCAACATCGCAACAAAAACTATCATTCACTCGCATTATTCCAGTACATTACTATTACTATTATGAAATGACCATTCGATTTAAAATTACTCTTCACTCTGAAAAAGAAATATTTTTAATGCTTAACAGTTTTATACCATTCAAATCGCATTCTCTCTACCTAGAAGTACTGAATGGCACAAACATGTCAGAATTATACCTTGACCACTATCAACAAAAATTAATAAAAACTTCAATCAACTAATTATATGATAGAAAACACGACGTTTAAAGAATATTAGGATATACTGAGCTGCCCTGAAAATAATTTGATCAAAATCAGATCATTTGTCTTGAAATATCATCTAATATAACATTCAATAGCCAATCTAATTATTTTGGATGATTCGAATAAAATTCGTTTATCTTAACAAATGAATGTTCTGTTTTAAAACTTACATGTAATAATTAATAAAAGTTTAATCAAGGTTTAAAAAATGTTATATATAGGACCTATTTTAAAATCGAATTAATTTAAAATGTTTTATGTAAATTTCCGTTCAATACAATACTTGCATAACCTTCCTTGTGTTCGCACAAACATTTTCAAACGCCCGTTATGTTTTTCATCAAGATGATTTCGAAATTTCAATAGCAATATTTAGCAATAGCTGTTTATAATCACAAAAATATGAGATCACAATCTTTACTCCTATGTTGTAATTCTATGAAGATTAGGAACTCAAAACCTCAATCTCTTGATAATTTTACCTTAATTTTATAAGCTTAATTTTATATAGGTTTTTTACTCCGAAACTTACATAATTAACTCGTCTTTCTTAACATGCTAACAAACGTGCAGAAAATCGAATCTATAGCATTATAAAGTTACCGGCATAATTGATCATTCAACTAACCAGTACATAATACAATTTACTATCATAATTTATTACTAAAAAGTTTTCACTTAAATTCAAACCATTCTTTAATGCATCTCTCCAGTTTATGTTCATGTTCCTTTCCCGTTTATTCTCTCTTCATGTTACGTTTGCAATTTTTTAAAAATATTTCTGAAAGATAACTAATATGTTTTTTAAACTATTTGCAATATTTAATCAGAGGTAATTAGGGTAAATGACTTCATGTTTTCAAACTTTCGACTTAAGATAGGTAAAAGAGGTAGACAGCAAATAGATTTAAAATAGTAATAATAATAAAAAGAGCATTTAACGTTTTCGTAAAAAGCGTATCATTCTAATACCGTTCGTGTTTACCAGCTTTATTTAACACCGTTGGATGGAACAATGTTAAACACTCGACCCTGATGGGAAATGTAACGTTTGTCGATACAACCAGATTTGATTTAAAGGCTATCTACATTTCCGTTTACTTTTGAAATATTCCTTCAACCTTCTCCATCAACAAGCTTACGATTTTTAAAATAAGAAACTCAAATACTTTTTATAGCATTTAATTTTATACTCTGTTCAATAGTATTTAAATTAGTAGTTTCTATCTAACTCACTCATCAACCTTTTAAATATTCTTACAGCAACTGACTTTAATTCCAATCAATAATTAATTATCGTATTAATATTCTAAAATTAACATAAATCATCTCATATTAGCGACGACTTGACAAGTTTAAATTGCTGAATTGGATTGGATTATCGGATATTAAAACAAAACCTAAAATAATCCATCTACATTTAATCCATTCTTTCCTTTACACATTTCACTTGGTCCCCACTTCAACAAATTGTGTGCAAATGGACATGTATTGTTTCTATTCAACGAATTTTTTTAATGGATTTTAAATAGACACGTAGGAGGCAACGAATAACTTACTTAAACATATTTCCTCAGATATAACTTGCATTTTAAAAACGTACAATCATTAGTGTAGATGCGTGGGTGAACTAATTCCTACATGTACATAACTACTAACCATAATTATTCGGATTTTTTGGCTTTTAAGATCACTGATTGTTCGATTATCGATCAAACTCGAACTTTTCGCTTCTTCCACTTTTACTTACTGAGTAGCATAATATAATATTATACAGCTTGTGAATTATCGTTTTTAAGTTAATCAACGATTCCTGGCAGTGTATGTTACCGTGTGTTCGCGACGCAATTTCAAACGTCGTTTTTGGGGCTACGGAACTGGGCGTTTTAGATCACCATGCATTTTGTTGCTTCGCTAAATAGTTATCCTAACTGTATGCTATGCAATTCATTTATCAAACCTTGTATAAGTCCTAACTTCATGATGAACTTGTACTCACACTCATTAATTAAATTTCATATCTTATGCAAGGGACATTCCGGTTAGACTTAATTTTTCAACCACAACATGACATACACGAGGTACTCATTAGTTAAAGCCATCATTCTTCCCACAATCACAATCATCACTTTTCATTCCTTTCGTTTTCCTCTAATAAAAAGCAAACAACAAAAAAAGGCTTGAAACTCTAATAGCATTCTGTCTGGATTTGAGGTAATGGAAATACAAAAGTAATAGTCATTGATCAGACAGTTGGAATTTAAATGTTACAACACAATGTGGAAAATGATAGCAGGAACTCAATCAATTCAAATAAATAAATAAATAACGATGCTTTGAGACAGTATTTCAGTTTCACTCAGTACGACTTTTATTCTTTTCTCAAACTGTTAAACAATGTCCTATCAGGAATTGGACCAAATTTTTTCATTGCAACTTTACAATTTTTCAAGAATCAATTTATCCAGGGTCAGATTCGTACAATGTACAGGTCACTGACGACAAATTTTGCAAGTATAAAATTATCAGTCAAGCAGCTACAGACGCAGCAAAAACACAGTCATGATTCATGAATGATTATGGTTCCATTCAATTTAAGACATCTACAAAATAATAACAACGAGGGCACGCATTACATGGAATGCTTTAACACACCCATAACAACTTTTTTAAACAATACAGCAGCGAATTGAACATGCAAGCGATCGAAATGACCAACGTTTCAAACAGTTTTTTGACTTCATAGTATTATTATTAAACTAATTGACTTAAAGAATTGAGCTACAAAAAGCCAATACAGGCTTAGTATTGATTTTTAAACCAGATTTCATGATGAAAATAGAGATCGAAAAGGGGAGTTGAAATTGATACATCATAATAGTAAGTTAGAAAATTTCCTTTGATTAACTTCACACAATTTAACACAATTTACTGAATCACATTCTAAGTAGCTATCAACTGAATCAACATAATATATCATGGGTAACATATTCTCTAACATAACATTCAAAAACAAATTTTCGAACTGAATTTTTCTCAATTCATTCTGGACATTTCTTACAACCAAAGCATTATAATTTAATGGAGCAAACTCTAATTAATATTGAAATCAGACTCGAGCAAATCAGTACAGCATAATATTAAAGCATCAGCAAAACCACAAACGACTTGTTACAATGCATTCTAGAAGCTAATGAAAACAATATTTTTTAACGAAAACCAAAAACTTTTTCTATATTTTTGACTATCACCTTTGATATCTATATATTACATTATAATCTTTTAAAAGAACAAATTCTTTCGCCAAATACGCAGAGTAATTAGGAAAAATTATAATTTGTCGCCTCATACACCGCACCAACAGAATATTAATCATTTATGCTCAGAATCGGAATAACATATGAGTGAAACTGAAAATCCTTTCCATAGAGTAACTTCTAGTAACCAGAACTCAGTACGTCTATATACTACGACGACCATTGTCACTACGAATCTTAATATTTCTTTGCCTTATCCGTTCTCAATGTCTACGTTTCGTTCAAAATGTACAGCCATTTAATTACAGAGTAAGCTTTATTAACAGTACTTAATAGATTTATCATATCTATCATACCTCGCTCGCACAGAAAGCGTATCTACAAAATACTGAACAACAATGAAACTTACGTTTAAGTTACGATTGTTCAAGTTTGCCGTGTCGACATCTGACTTACACATTATCCTACACTGAATGAGACCTATGTATTTCTTAACCGTAATGATAACCTTAATTATTCTAAAATTAATGATTGAGCATCTAAAACCAAGTCTTGGTTAATGACTTGCAACTGGGCTTTGTTGGACACACACCATAGGAGACTCGTCTCTATCCCTGTCTTCTTCAGAACTGTTGAGAGTTCCCTGTCTCCCTCGGGAAGACAAGGACATTAATAAGTTGTTTGACCCTTTTCCACCACCGGTATTGCCTATTCCGAGATCAGTACTACTTGCACTACTTCCAGACTCTGAGCCACCTCGATGACCACCACCACTTGTACTACTGCTTCCACACCCAATAGTATTACCGCTTACTGAACTAAACGACGGTAAAAGATTTCCCAAAAATTGATTTGGCGGAGGGAGATAGCCAGGTGCAGATTGCTGAAGATGCTGGCTACTTAAGGACGACGAGGTCATGCCAGAACCTAAGTTGGAGCTGAGGTTGACATGATGAGGTGGAAGTCCTGACAAGTTGAGGTTCATGTTAAAAGCTGATGTACCCGAAGCTAGTCCGCCGACAAGCGGCATGTTTAAGCTTCCCGTTTGAGTACAGTCTAAACTTGAAGTGGGAGGAGGACCGTTGTTGAGATTCATATTTAGATACGAAGGGTAATTAGACACTGAGGAGTTGGTGAAGTCTACAGTCACAGGCAGCGAAGACGGTCCACTAGAACTTCCTCCGTAGCGTGAGGTAAGGGAACTAGAGGCTCCACTGTCAAGCAGGGCTGAGGGTACTATGTGAGGTGGTAGATTTCTTGAGGAAGGTCCACTTGCTCCAGATGAACTATGTAGGTGTGAATGGGAAGCGTGACTTAGGCTAAGAGGGACGGGACCCATACTTCTGGTGTGGTGGTACGAAGTTCCAAGATTGGATCCTGAGCCAGGTAGACGTGGAGATTCACATTCCATTTCAATTGACGTTGCCCCGTGGCTCTGTAGTAGACTCCCTAGTGTGTGTGCACCAGAAGATGAACTTGAGGAAAGATGTTGAGAGGTTGTAGTACTATTTGTGTGACTAAAAGGACCAACAACTGATTGGGGAATACAATGGCTATGTTGATGGAGTCCAGCTGCTCCATGAGTTCTTGAGCCTACAAGACAAGTACACATTTGTTAATAACTAGCTTTATAACAGTTACGTTACTTAAAATACAATTAGTCTGAATTAGTCATTATCACTTAAGTTAAAACTTACCAGATACAGACGAGCCAATGCCACTGCTTCCACCGCCCCCCAATCCACCGTGATGATTTCCAGAGGAAGGTAGAGACTGTAAGCTGGATGGGCTAGAACTGGATCCCGCTGACTGAGATGGATTGCCAATCGACATTGAGGACCCTTCGTCTGTCGTTCGTTTAAAGAAATTGTGCTGAAGGGCAAAATAAGGTGTTATCCTTGTTTTCGGGTCAAAATCTAACATTCTTAATATCAGATCTTTAAAACGCAAGTACTCTTGCACAGAATGACCAGGTTCATTTGTTCGACGGCCTCCAGGCCCACCAGTTTCTACGCCTAAAATGTCATGTAGACGTCTTGAATTTGGTGGCTTATATTTTCGATTATTTTTAGTTTTCCTTAGAACTTGTGAACCGTCTGGCATTTTATCGAAGAACTTTTTTGTTTTCTGTCCCATGTCCAAAATATGTTTGGGTGGTACTCCCAGAACTTCGATTATTTTGTTCATTTGGTCAAACTGGAATAATAAGAATGAAATAATTAAGTTAATCACCCATGAAAAACTTCTTTAATTAATGAAAACGTCAGATTATTTTCATTATTATGCATACATCGTCTTTACCCAAATAATTTAAAATCAATTCAAAGCAGTACCGAAATCAAATTCCACTGCATCTACCGCAGTAAACTTGATTTTGGTTACAACGCTTCGATAATACAATACAATATCCAGATTTTCTGCCAACAAAATAAATAAACGAGGGATGAATGACCACAACATAGCTCAGATGGCTTGACAAAAATCAACTCTCTTGTCTTAAAGCTCTGGTTCAATTCTGGCAACTCGCCAATCTAAATACGAACTAGCCATGACGCTACCATACTCGAATGTAACCAATTGAGTTGCATATTACTTTGTTTGTACATTGCACCCAGTGAAGACAAAAGTGCCGCAGCAGACATGGTGCATACGTTAAGACCAGACAGACAAAATTAGAAGACGTAACTGGCTTCTACATATAAATAGACACAAGAAAAAAATAAAAACTGTTGAAGAACGAAAGTCAATATATTGACAACTTTAACTGATTCAAATCTCAAATCTTTGCATTAATGTACAACATCTATAGTTGGCAAAGTACTCACAGAGCAAATCTTAAACTTACGTCGCAGGGTCAAATAATGTCGACTCTAATTGCCATAATTGTTGACGTGAGTTACTATACAGGATAATAGGATCTGATATTTACTAAAATTATATTACGTAGGTTGACATTTGAAGGACTTCCAATCCGCAAATATGTTAGTCAGTATCTATTTCTCACCTCATCAGCACCGGAAAATAACGGCTCTCCTGTGTGCATTTCTACGAGAATACACCCTAGACTCCACATGTCTATAGCCAAATCATATGGAATTCCCAAAAGAACCTCTGGGGAGCGATAGAACCTTGACTGAATATATTGGTAAATCTGCAATTAAATAAAACATTTTATTATTACAACGGTAATTGATTGGCTGACAGAATCAATAAAAATGACCATATCTTACCCGTTGTCCAAGTTGACATGAGCTTCCGAAATCCACGATCTTGATAGCAGAGCGTTTAGGGTTGCACAGTAAAATATTCTCTGGTTTTAAATCACAATGAATGATATTTAATTCTGGGGTGGCCAAGAACAAGAGAGCTGTACATAACTGTTGTGCAAACTTCCTCGTCAGATTGAGAGAGACTCCCCGGAAATTCGTATTGCGCAGCAGATCATACAAATTGTACGATAAAAGCTCGAAGACCAGACATAAATGATATTTCCACATGAAATGTCGCTTCAGTTTCACTGCAAAATTTTAAAACGAGATGCATTTTAATCGATTACTTGACTTTAAACAGATCATTTACATTCATAAGGCAAAAGAGCTGGCTGCACTGACACAAAAATTGGACATAACAATTTTGGCAACCCAATCGTTACGATCAAATAAGCTGAGAAGCTGTTGCCGGCCAGAATAACCTTGCAACATGCTGGATCACATTAAATCACGACAATGAGACAAAACAGTACCCACATACATTACATAAAATAAATTAAAATATAGTTTTTTAAAATTTCAAAAAGATACACTGTACCCAACTTCTCAAGAAAAAGCTTTACAAATACAAGGAAAGGAAATCGTGATCTTCCTAGACATACATAATGTTACAAATGTTTTACGTTACGTTTTTTATAGTATAATACTACTACCAGCAAATTATTATACATCATCAGTTTGTAATATACGAAAGTGAAATCATCTGCATTGCTGCACTTGTGAGTTGGTAAAACCCTTACTTGTTCACAAAAACCAATTTAACATTCTGTCACTTTCCCTCGAGGAACCACAGAATCAACAAGCGTTGATGTAAACCAGTCAAAACAGTACAGTAAAGTACGGTGGCACAACAGTTAAGCTGCAGTAGGCGTATTTAGTTATATCCTAAAAAAGAAAAAAATTAAGGAGAAAACTCCTAACTTTGCTGCTAACTCCCGTCTATCGGGATCTCGCTTGGTCTAAGTCTAAATACTTGTTAGAAACACAATTCGTAACTGAAAAAGGAACTTTCCGTTATTGAAAATATTTGAGCCTTTACTTAACAAGCTATTAAATGCACCATTTAAAAACAACATTCAAGACATCATGGGTTTGATTCAATTCTTTTTTCAAAAGATAATTTTGTTTTAACTAATAAATGCATCAAAGTACTGATTTGAGCAAAGAAAAATTTTTAAAAAAATTCCAAATTCTTTTATAACTTAAAGTATAACTATGTGTACATTCAAATTCCTTTCCCATTGTAAAAAACCTGCAAATCAGTTATCAGCGTATAAGTACTAAACAATCAATATTATGACACCATGTTTTGAATGGAAATGAAGTAGACAATTCATTTCATCTTTAACAAGCCGGTTTCTTACTAGCGTGATTACTTATTTACAAGATTATATACAGCTTCTGGTACCCGTCCGTCAAATGCAGAACAAGTGGCAGTACAAGATCGAAAAAAATGTTAATAAAGTCAAGTCAATTTGCATGATATCGTTAGATGTTATACATTCTGAATTTCATATCTACTTGTCTAATATCATAGAATGGCA
>JAQFYJ010001144.1:0-10083 GCA_034694685.1 Isotoma anglicana | reverse complement strand
AAAATGCATAAAAAACATAATGGTATTCTCTTCAAACAAGTAAAATCACAAGTAATGCTGCAGATAACGTTTTGTAAGTTGTCAGTTCAACAGATGACAGAGTAGAAGTTGCTATGATCAATAAGCTTTAAAAAACACATACATCACATCAAATAAGATCAAATCTCAGATTACAGAAAAGCTACTACTAGACCACTTCTAACACTCTAGAAAAAAGAACAAACCATTTGATAGGCATCATCTCAGTTTGCAGAGATAAAAAGTCTAAGCATTTTTTTCTCTATGGTTTTGGAGTCTTAGAGATTTTTTTTATTTGTCGGGCTAAAATTATTCGCCAATGATGAAAGATGAGTTGTGTCTTGTAATTTGTCGAAAACAATAAATTACTTCAAGAGATAACAGAAAGTAAACAATGCGATTGTTATAACGTAAACAAAATAAAAAAGCAATAGCATTGTTTACACACCCTTATCTTTAGTATCCTTTTTACTAAGAAAACCCCTCTGGTTGGTATTCTCTTACACACGTTAGGTGACTTTGATGATATATCATTACAGCTCATTGCTATTTTATTCACGTCAATCATTCATCATTTTAACACTAAATTCGCCTTAAGCTGGCAGTTTGCAGTTATGGTTTTTAGCCTTTGAGTAAACTTTAACTTAATGAGATTTGAGTTGTGTGTTTAAAGAAGACTTTCCTTCCGTTTTGTAACTCTTTTAAGTTCTTCGAACAAAACCTGTCTATGCTCGCTCTTTGCCTATATCAATCAACCTTTTTTAAAGATTATTTTTATGCGAAATCGGACTGTTGACTGTACACTCATCAAGTACCGAGGTGTGTATATTAGGTATAAGAAAGATGATGTTCATAGATAAGAAATAATAAAAAGTCTTGGTATTTTTTCAAGCATTACTTATATTAATTATGTATGCTTGGATTAACGCATTTCCTTTCTGTTGAACAATAAAATGTTTTCAATTCTTTACTTTTTGCTATGTCACAGGTTGCAGTGATAAATAGGTAAATATATATTAAACTAAAAATTAAATTATTTAAAAAACACCGGATATAGTGGCTGCTAATCAGCTCAGAATTCAATAAAATGAATTACCTACCAAGATGCCAATCAAATTAAAGAAAACGGAAGCAACAATTATAAAATGCACTAAATTTTTATAGTCTGCATTACTTCATAATTATACTAATTGATTGGAAATGTTATTTACATCAATCTAAATAAAAATAAAAATAAAAGTTAATAAAAATCGATTCTATTGTTCCAGGATATTTACCGTCCTTGATTTGGATTCCAAATATCCTACCTAATCTTGCACGCCTTATTCATACAGCAACACAGCGTGAGATATTTTCTTCACACCCAAAATACCAAAAAAACTATGTTCTAAAACACAATCCTATGAAATACTCCACCCATATCATCATCGAAAATCAAATGTATCAAAACATAACTAGCATTTACTCAAGATTAATTTTACATCTAGTCAAACCAATATTATCCTCTCTCTCATCTCATCTCCTGCCCTATGCTTACGCCTTTTTCACGTAATCAAATTTTTAATCAACCTAATTCATGCACCTTTTTTAAAACCCAATTTACATAATAATATTAAAACTCTAGACTTACATCTTTCTTGAGAAACCTGCATCATTTAAGTACAACATAAAAACATATCACTTGATAAACTCCGACATAAAGCGAGAGTATCAAGTGTGTAATTTGACTACACGACCACACACCAAAAATCACGAAATAGACCTGTCTACTATTTCAAATTTTCAAATCAACTCTCATCCTTTACTTTGCATTTGTATTAAAACCTCTTTGCATAACAACAAATCCATCAACTTATAGACACATCGACCGAACCCAAATTAAGCACCCCAGGATAGAATCAGACACGACTGATTAAATTTTATCCCATAAACCTCAAACTTCGTTGTCTCATTTCAAAGCGTGGAGTGCTACATACAAAGTTAAATGGTATCAAATCAAACCAACTCCAATTTATAAAGAAAGATCTAACAGCTAGGACCAGGACAGTCAACCACTACCACTATATTGTATATTCATTGAAATTGAAGTTGAGTCGACAACTATAAAAGTAAAGGAGCAGTAAGCAAAAAGCAACCTTAACTTATCTTCTGAGTCGACTTTCCTTCAGATCCAATTAATTAAGCAAAGTCATTGAGGCAGACCTCACGTCATGATGATGAACCCAAACCCTAATAGAATATAATATGTTTCTTCTCTACCTAATTCAGCATCAGACACTTTGAATTAATTTTCCCGAGGAATAGAAATGCACACCAGGCAGGACTAAAGACTTGAATTTCTAATTAATTATCCTATCCACAATCCTCCTATTCAATTTCCAGACACCGACATGCATACATGTCACAAATCAAACGGAGGTAAATCACGCACTCTCAATCCTCATCCATACTATTGTACTAACTAAATGTGGACAAAATCAGGTTTTTACAAGCGTCTTTCAGCCAGGTACTAAAAATCAATTGTACCGACGACAAGACAAGACTTCCACAATGATATTAGCTTTACTCTTTAAATGATTTGCAAATACTTGGGAGTGTCTGTTTGCAGAAATACTTTTGCGAATTTCAATTATTCATATACACGTACATAGATAGGAAGTAATTAACTTAAGGTATGCATAAGCAAAGGTAATAATTTTCCCAACGTACTTTTTCGACTCAAATTGACACACACATTTCCAAGACCAGGATGAGGGTATTGATGACTCCCATTGTTGGCATTTGTTGATGTCACCACTGTCAAAGGTGACGAAGCAAGTGCAGCTGACATTGCTAACGAAGGATGAATCGGAAGTTGAGCGCCGTACTTTTTCGGTTTTAACATTGGTGGAGGGGGCTCAATTTTATTTGAAGTTTTACCATGCCCATTACTACTACTATTACTACTACTACTTATATTATATTTTTCTTTATTTTTTCTTCCATAGTGAATGAATGAACTTCTTTTTTTCTTTGGATGGTCAACAATATCTTGAAGTAAAGCCAGTTTAGCAGCAACGGCTAGTTTAGACGATTCTACATCCCACGAATGAGGTCGGTGGTTAAGTCCCGAAGAAGGGTATGGAGGAGGTGGGGGCGGAGGCCCTTTGAAAAAGCTTAGATTCGAAGAATTACATCCTTTGGGAGGTAGAGCCGGTGGGACGTAAAAAGTAGACCGGGATGTTGCCGCATCTTTACCGCTGCTTGAGCTTCTGGAAACGGGATTAGAGCCACCACCAGATGTAAATGAGGCAGAACTTGAAGTAATGGAAGAGGATGAGGAAGACGAGAGTATGGAATTAGATTTAATCAGTCCCGGAGGGGGTGGTCGAGGCGGTGGTGGTATAGAGGATGTTAAGTTTGATGAGTTTAAGGAAACTCCTACAAGCCCGATACCACTATGTGGTCGAGGATTTCTTCGAAATAGTTGTTGACTAGGCTTATCTCTAGTACCCAAATGACCTTCCAACCCTTGAGGGCCATCACCTTCCCCCAACACTTGTGGTAGAAGGTCAAATGCCTCATTTAAACTTCTTCGTTGATACTTTCCTTTATTCTGTAATTCTATTAAATCCCTCACATCTTTATTTCTTATTTGACTCTCTTCCAGCAAAACATCATCATGGCTATTTCTATTCCCAGGCGAAGCGTTACTTGTCGTAGTTATGCATTGTTTTAGTTTTGTGCTCGTGGGAAATTCATAGAAATCTTCCTCGTATTGGTGTGGGTATGCATGATGATGAGTATCACCGCTACTACAAGAACTTCCCACTCCACAGCTAATTTCAGGCGAATTACTACACTCTCCTGTTGTTGTTGAAGATGCAGATGCAATAGATCCTCTATTGTTCGAACCATAAAAAATCGGATTGAAGTTGACAAACTGCCAGTCAGCCTCCACAGAGGTTGAGGAGGGTTCTGCATCTTGAACACTTTGACGATTCTTCTTCGGCGACTCCTTCCGCCGCTTGATCCTTGTCTTTAAGTTATGCATTCGTTCTGTGTATTCTGTCAGCCACATAATATGATTTCAAACACCAATTACTATCACATCACCTTTTCTTCCAAAATATTAATTTACGCAATGGTCACAAGTGGTCAGACTTTCTTCAAATAGTTTTCGAAACTTGGCATACATTCACATGAAACTTTAGGACATACACAAAAACAACTTCAAAACTTAATCCTCGGGTCAGTCAGTATAAATTAATACACACACATTTATCGCAACTCGCAACACTATACAGCATAAAAGAAAACACAGAAATGACACATTTACTTCCATAGACAGACAAAATTATCAGTCTGTCCATACCACGAAATAAAAATAAAGCAACTGGTGAATGAAACCAAGATAACATACACAACGACATGTATAACGCAACTAATCCTTAATACCAATAATACACAACAACTGCATCTACTACAACTTGCTAACTGACATGGGATTAAACTTCACCATCACAAACATATACAAACCATAAAACATTAATAAGTTTCATATTCATAAATGCATTCAGTTCAGTGATTCACTAACTACTTTGAGTATTCTATTATGAACCCCCACCCTCTCTGCGTTTTTTGCTATCGCATGAAAATCAACTGCAAAGTTTCTAAGCAGTCACAATTCACACTTTACACAATAAAACCTCAACATTGAATCAACACTCATCATCATCTCTCGAAAGGACTAAATGTCTTACGCTTCCACACACTTGTTCCATATTCTATTATATGTTTAACGAACATACTAAAACTCTGTGACATTAATAGCTGAAGCCGGATAAATGACACATGCATAGGAAAGGATACACAACATTTAAGTATTTAAACACATTTAAATATATGTACTCATAACTACATTTACTTTTTTACAACTTACAAAGAACATTTGCCACGTTTCGAACTCTCTTCGACTACTGACATGACCAACTTCACTTATCTTTAGGTATATCTTACAATATGTGTGTATGCATATAAAAGCTTAAGTTTTCTACGAACCAGCTCAACGACAATAACCGTGTTTACTTTGCACTCATAAACCCATCCTATGGAGAGAAAATCCGAATCCTTATGTAATAATTTAATATTTCCTTTCAGCTTGTATATAATCGTCTATATAGTCCCAACTTTTGACAAGACTGACGACACGACTGACCCAATAGGGTCATTTATATCTTTCGATATAGCAAAAATAAAATACAAATTATGTTTGCAATTTGAAGAATTCTAGACACTGTGAGAACATAGTCAACATCAACACCACTCAAGTCACTAATGCATTCGCCGAAGATCAGTTTACAAAAATTGTTACAGTTATAACGTCTTTTGCATTTACAGCCATTCATAGCCATAAATTCGTCTACAATTTCATCCTTTCTCAAGCAAAAGACATTGCAATCCTTTGACTTTTTCTTACACAGACTGAAGAAACAATTTTAACTATTTTACTTTACATACTCCACGCTAAAGTCTGAATATTACTTTATCTTCATAAAACTTTTCTCTTGAAGTCCTCTGTGTATCCTTTACTTTGCTCTCCCTAGTATTCACTAATTCCTAAGTATCCAGACTCCAGAGGATGAGGCTCATTTCATTTAATAACTCGCACTACTAAAACTATCTATTCATTCATACTCCTACGCAAACTACTAAGCACCAAGTGTCTAAGGTTTAGAACAAGTTTTGCATTTTCCATACTACATGTAACAAATATATTATGAAGCCAAAAACCCTTTTTTATGGTTCATATTGCTCTCAGAATCATAAAAGTTCCTGCAGTGCCTATGTTAAGTACCTAGACTCTAGACAAAGTTAAGTTAATACCCACGTAGCTATCATCTTACTTCATTGTCTAAAATACAAAGACAACGCTTTCATACAATGTATTCCTTTCCGCAAGTTACAAGAAGCAAAAAAACATTCGTCATTTCCTTAGATTATCATACAGTTCCTAAACCCTACTGGCTAATCTAGCATAGCTAAAAGTTACAAAAAAAACTCTTCATCATATTCCACATGTGAGATGTGACATTGTGTCAGGTATACTCAAAGTACTAGCTTATTAGCTTCTACAACTTGCAATAAGAAAAAAATTCATAAGTCACATCCAGCAGTATTCTTGAATGAACATCTCATACGGTTAAATCCACTTTTTCAACTCTCATGAAAAAAGCCAAAACCCCTTGTGGGCAACTTATTATTGCAGAAGAATATTAAAATTTGAATCCCAGGAAATCTCTTCGTCTTCAATGCTGAATGTTCTACGAATTCCAATCTACCACCTTCAATCTATTACAGTGAGAAACTATACAATCTTGCAGTCACCACGAAAACCATGTATTACTACAATTTTTTCTTGAATTTATTCGTTCTACCAACAAATTCATTCCGTTTTTACTACCCTTAGGTAGCCACCGCACATTATTTTATTCATTAATAAATGTAAAAAAGTTATTCTTTCTGTAAGGATAGCAAATCCAAAACCAATGTTTTTTCCTTCAAGTTATAATATCTTCCAAGATCGGTAACCAAAGAACACAAAAACTATTCAGTATAAATATAGTAAGCGTACTTTTACTATACTTCCAGTAAGTCTAAAGTAACAAACACTCATGAAGAAGACAGTTAACTTGACAATACAATGTCCTATCGCGAATAACAATAAGTCACGTTGACAAGTCAGAAGAGTGTGAAAAATCCTATTGAATTCACATTCTCCAGGCACAAGCAAAAAATCTCACTCCCAAACTTATACAATGTTATATCAAAGGACACACAAGTACAACCGACTGAATTACTTTCGTAACAACTGCAAAACTACTGACATTACTGAATACTTCAGTACTCTTTTACAAGTCCGAGGACACCAAATATTCTATATAGTAATTCGAGTATTTTTTTCTTTTAAAAAATATTCCAATCCGAAATCCAATGGTTCTCAAGTAATCTTGAAAAATATACTAAGGCTCCTTTCCATGCTGTTTGGTAAAAAATAACTTTTCTTGAAGTATTTCTTCAATTTAGATTCAAGTATTGCGTTTTCTATCCAGCTAGCAGTAAGCAATGATACGAATTTGCTATACGATATATATCGAAGTAATTTTACATTCTACACAAGTTTGACCGCAAATGACACCCAGTTCCTTTTTTCCTTGTTAGACTGATACTGCAACATAACTATGTGATTTGCTGATTTAACATTTTTTAGATACATAATAGCCATTTATTCTGATTCACACTATATACTGGAAATATTAACTTTCCTTATACACATCACTTGGGTTATCTATCATTAGGTAAAACTAGTCTTATTAGTATCTAACAATCAACCACGAGTTGGTACTTTGATTTTGATTACGCTCAGATACTTCTGGTACCCAAACCACTTTTATATTCTTATAACTTCAACCCCCATCACTACTACCAATTTAACACTGATCACTTCTGAGGAATGCTTGAAAAATTCCAAGTCCCATCTGACTGAAGTCATCTTATATCTTGTAAAGAGATTCAAAGTCCATATATAATAGTTTATTCCCCACCGAAGAGTAAATTCGTAATCTTTAAAGGCAGGAACTCAAGCAAGACGAATAAAAAAATGTATTCAATGTGAATAAATATAATTTTGTAAGGCACACACTACAAAAACTAACTAACTGACTACCATCGTTTCTCGGTATAGCAATAATGTTTATCGATAATTTCCTTTTTACTCATAAAACCAACACTAACTTTAAAGACATTTAAGAGTTCTAACTACAAACAGACTAAAAACAAACCATCGCTGCCAGTATATAGTTCTATTGCATACCAAGAGGTTTTACACTTTTAAAACATTAAAATATTTTTTAAAGAAGAGATGTATCTGCTTTAGACATTTTCCATCCATCAAACCAATCCAAATCCATTTCGCCCCTATCTAATCCACAACTTTAAGGCAAGTCATATTGAAAAATTAATGTTTAGTATTTTAAAATGTTCACGAGGTCTGTTTTTTCTTCCATATGAGCGAGCATACATGGCATGCGACTTGATATTCAAGTTCCATAATTCATCAAAGCTTGGACAAATATTATGACTGGAAAGCAAAAGCCTTGCATTTCAAACTTTTTCAATGATGTTTTCAATGAATCTTTCAAGATCTAACTCAAATATTACTATTACTATTCCTCAAGATTTCTCTCTCTCTGAAGTGAAGACTTTCTCAATGGATTTCCATCACCAGATCGGAAATTAACAAGTGTCATCTAAGCCACTCCAGAAAACACATTTACATTCACGATATACCACATAAAATCACACATTCATGTATCACTATGTATAATCATAACTAACACCACCCATTTCTTGAGGTTATCAGTTCAGATTCACCCTCACGATAACTCAATTATCAAACATACATTTAATTTGCATTTTAAATACCTTAGGGAAATGCACGTTTTAAATACTAATATGTTAATACTACACAAGATACAATAATATAACAACACAACTACGTAACTTCACTAAATAAACACTTATCATGGAAAAGTATTTGAAGCACGAAATCACTCATAATTTTGATACATGTCCCTATATGAACATAATTCTGACTCATTTTATACCGCACTGGAGATTCCACGTATTTCTTCTTATCTGACTGTGGCAACAACTTGGAAGTTTAAAACTAATTTCCTATTAGGTACTCTCTCTATCCTATTGCAACCACTAACTAACCAACCGACCGACCTAACCAACAGAACGGAAATGGAAAGGACTAGGCGAAAATATATAAATTATTTCGTAGATTCTAGTTACAATTTACAATTACTGGTGGAGATGGGAAGCTGGATTTTTCATGGAATAGAACAGAAATACTCTTCTATTTAACCATAACTGAGTTTATATGCTTATGTTCACGAAAACAAATTATCCTTATTATGAAGACCTAATATAATAATATAAATGAACATTAGTTCCGAACAACACATACATAATACATAATACTTCACTAGGTACTTGTACCACCACCACAACGAAGTTCACGGAACAAAAAAGGGCAGCTGTTCATCCGTGTAGCCCTTGGCATTTATATATTTTTATTTTTATATGAGAACTTACATCCCTGGACAAAAACGGAGAACCTCGGGTAGCTAACTCTGTATCTAAAATCCTTGTAAACATTGAACATTAAGTCCCTCAAGTCAAAGTACCTCCCAATCTAATATCCTTCATATTATTTAGAACTCGAATACAAGGCCATCTCCGTCATCGTCATCATCTCATGCTATTATTATCATTTTCCATCCTTTACAGACATAGTCCACAGAAGAAGCAATAGTCCATATCAAAAGTTTCTGCCTTCCTGGTATAACTTGACTTCCCCGTGTATGCCTGGAGCACTTTAAATACAACTAATATTTTTCGGAGAGTCCAAAAGTCCAACAGGCAAGAAAGTAAAAAGCTTTTCAAGAAGAAGAAAGAGAAGAAGAAACTTCACTTTCGGCTATAAGCACCACTGACAGACCGTGATGATGGTGATTCAGACTTTACAATATTAAATAAGATCTGATCTTAACTTTGGCCCAACTATTACTACGACCTCATGACTTAAGCCTTCCTTCAACTTCAACTCTTTGCTTTTTTCCTTTCCTCACGCAAAAAAGCTTACAAATGCCTAATAATCCTTAAGGGTTTCTCCCGACTCAAGCCAAATCTTATAGGCTGACTTCAGTACAAAAAGTAGAGGAGTACTCATGATATTGTATGTATACCAAAAATATGAACCATCGTCAACATCTTTAACTTGATATCACATCTGACGTCTTTTCAACTAAGTTAAGAACTTTTACTAAAGGTGGAACTTCAACACGAAACTGTACAACCTGCACCCTGACGTTTCCAAAGAGTTGAAAGAGGCGGAGAGTAAACGGACCAAATGGAGTTTAACGAAGATTAAGATTAGAGAATTATCACGATAAAAAACCTTTTATATACATCTTCAAGGGTTCTTTTACCACCTACTACAAAGCATAAAGAACATAA
>JAQFYJ010001143.1:0-10084 GCA_034694685.1 Isotoma anglicana | reverse complement strand
GAGTAGTCTGTGGTGTTGTGTGAAAGGATTTTATCCAGAAGAAAGAGCAGCGGCTGTGTTCAAATTCCCTTTTAAGGAGAGGCTGTAGTAAAATTAACCTTTGGCCTTTGACACAACATTTATTAGTGATAAGGGGTTGGGGAGGTGTGAGGTGCTTTGGAGAAAGTTAGTGAGGGTATATATTTAACTTCAGAGAGATGGGAAGAAAAAGAAATTCGAGGTCAAATAGCAGAAGTCGATCCCCCGCGACGAGGCATAATCACAGCAGTAGTAGCAGACATCACGGGAAATCGAAGAAAAGCAGAAGTAGCAAAAGGTCGCGGTCAAGAGACAGATTGAGGGAGAGGGAGAGAAAAGGGAGGGGAAGGAAGGATGTCAGGAGGTCACGAACTTCGTAAGTTTTTGTACAATTTGTACTTGAATTTTTTACTTGATATCATATACAGTTTTGGTATATCTTCCTTTATCATTGCAATTGATTTCAAATTTTAATTAATGCTCGCAGCTTGATATTGTGATATTTTTTGGTATTACAGGTCAAGTAGTAGTAGTGCGAGCTCATCTTCACGGAGTAGAAGTCGCAGCACTCGTCCTACCAAAGAGATTGAAAGACTTGCAGAGCTAGAAAGACAAAGGTGAGTATGGAGTGATTTGATTATTAAAATGGGACCGTGATTGAAATTGAAATGCAGGAAAATAATAGATTGTTATCAAGCTGGTGATTTCGAGTAAGTGTTGAACTGACTGACCAACATTGATAGTAGTTTAATGTCCCTTCTCACCACCTTTGAATCTCACATTGTGCTAATTTGTATTTTTGTTATGATTTCAGACGACAAAAAGAACTAGAAGCAAAACTAGTAGAAGAGGAAACAGCAAAGAGAATAGAGGAAATGGTGAATAAGCGTGTTGAAGAGGAGATCGAGCGTCGTCGCGAAGAAATCGAAGCTGAGGTTATGCGTCGTGTAGAAAAAGCGAAAGAAGAGCTGGAGAAGGAGATGATGGAAGAGTTGCAGCGTGCAAAGGCAGCGCAATTGGAAGAAGAAAGAAAGCGAGAGGTAGATAATTCTTCACTCAGTCTCTTCCTGCTTAATAATTCCCTTTACCAATTGGAGGATTATTTAATGATTGATTATCAATTCCGCTCTACACTTTTCACCCGTCCAGGCCACACTTTCTCTTACGACACCCTCTTCGCTCTGCTCCATGACTCTCACAAGCTGTAGAGATCATTAATGAACAGAATTTTTAACTTTTCAAATATGAAATTGTAGACATGCATGCTGTGATACACTTATTAATCTCTAGAAATCTTACACATTTTTATGCAAGTTTGCTGCAGTGCCGAAACTTCTAATTAACTATATAAGCAATTTTTTATACTTAAACCAGCCGTGACTACAATCACAACGAAATAACTAACGTTTTTTACATTCGATCTACATTACAAAAGCGAATGAAAGGAATGTCTAGATAATTAATTTTTCTTAGTCATTAAATTCAGAGATTTTTGAGAGACAAAAAAATATTGTAGTTTAGAAATGTGAGCACATCTTCAGATTCAGACTGTGACTGTATTTTTTTCAAATAAACGTAGACGTTTTTCAAATAAAACTAAATGTCCAGAAATTAATAAATTTACGTATATGATTTTAAAAGTAATGTTTACAAAACAAACACCATGAAAAAGGTCTGGACGTGGTAGTAGATTGATTGGGTGGGTAATGCACCTTTCCCATTGGCCATTAATTACATCGTAAAGACGTCTTAGACAAAAAATTATCTGAAGTATATTATTTCGAAAATTGATGGAGCAGAGCTGTGTTCTATGAGTTGATATTGATATTTAAATAGCATTGGTCTAGTTTTCTGAGGTTTGGGGTTTGGGGCATTGCCCATCCATGAAGGTCTATAAGTAACAGAAAGACCCAAAGACTTAATTTATTTCTTTATAAAGCTGTTGTAATTTAATCATTCCCTTGCAGGGAAGGGTAGGGTGGGTAGGTAGTGGCAATGAGTTGCATGTCTGGAGGGAGCGGTGGCAGTTTTGATAGACTTTCGACTTTTAGGTCGAGCGACATGTCATGATCATCAAGACTCCTCTAGTCGTTTCAAGTTAATATTTACATATTTACACTTAAAATTTTACAAAGTTATGGTTATACAAGTATATTCATAAAAGCAAGTGTGAAATATCGCCTAATAATAAGATTAGGTGTTGTATTGAAATCGATCAGGAGGAAAAAGAAGATGATCCTGATGTGTTTTGAAAGAGACCAGTCAAGGTCAAGAGGGTCTTGACAGTAAGGTTGTCCTTAATATGTACCTTGTTTGCACTACGAAAAATACTTATGACTATGACTAAAACAAAACAATGGTCATGGGGATTTGAATGAAGCTGATGATGATGTTCGGAGCAGTCGGTAGACAAAGAAATCATAATTGGATAACTGTAACTTAAAAATTGGTAAGTTTGTAATTGGAGTAAGGTCAAAGGTTGTTGGTGAGTGAGGGACTGCGGTTGAATCATCGGAAGAACTCCAAATCACACCACGACAGGTAGTGTTTAATTGCATTCAAAATCATTTTTCATTTTTCTCAGATTTTTAGCCTACAAATTCCAGCAATGCAGGAGACCAACCAACCAACCATCCATTTCCGGTTGGTGGAACTTCGTTATCACCACCACAATTCTTCTTCGGCCTTCTTCTGCGGAAAATTTTTATAACTAAATTAACTTCACTTGTTCCCAATCCTTTTGTTTAAAATTGCATTTCAAATGTTTTATTCATAATTGACTGAATGAAATTACTCCAATACGCTTAATATAGAAGGAATTGATTTCAAAATCAAATGCGTTTGGTAAGGAGTAACTCGGTCAATTGCGGATACGTTTACTTAATAATATAACGATAGGTAATGATAATTAGTAATGATAATCACATCTCTGTTATTCCAATATTAGATCTTGTCGTTTAGTCAATCATGTACGATGCAAATCAATGCAGTCAGTCAGTCAGTGCAGGTGTATGTATGTGATATATGTACTGTACTTAACGCTTTCGAACTATTTTGGAACATTTTCTAATGCTAATCCTTCCGTTTGTGTAGGAGGAAGAGAAACGGAAACGGGAAGAGTTAGAGCGGATTATGGAAGAAAATAATAAGAAAATTGAAGAAGCCCAAAGGAAATTGGTAAGTTAAATAAATAAGCTTTCCTAAAATTGTCTTGGATTCGACAACTAAAAACTAAAAACATTCAACTTAATGATTTTTCTTTCTGATATCAGGCCGAAGAAAGGCTAGCAATGGTGGAAGAGCAGCGTAAAATCGACGAAGAGCGTCAACGTATGAAACGTGATCAGGAGAAACGTTTGAAAGAGGAGCAAAAGAAAATTTTAGGGAAAAACAACTCCCGTCCTCGGCTATCCTTCGCCCTTAAGCCAACAACGTAATCAAAAAGTTCTCCATTGTCTACCAACCTATCCTATCTCGCTCACTCGCTCGCTCTTTTCGTGGATCACCCCAGCCACAGCAGCGTCACCGCTTACTCAGACCTCTTTTAAATATTATGGAAGTGACGCTGACTGCGGCTCATTCGATCCCAAACCCGTATTCTAACGCTACGGCTGCTATTACTACATACACACTGTCATCTACCCCAGCTTTATTGCTGGATTGAAGTGGACTGGACTCAATATTAATACTGAAGTTATCTTGCTCCGTGTGTCGTTTGTGTGCTAGTGTGAATTATTCCGTGTAGAAATGTTTAAAAAAAATATTCCAGAAGTTTTAAAATATGTAAAAAATGTTTGTACCGAGTACGGTTTGATTCAATACGACTCTTTATTTGCTCGGTAAGTTGCATCATGATTAATTACAATCTTCAAGTTATAATTTTTCTTAGGTGAGTAATTAACTAAAATTACAAGGTAAAGGTTTGCGTTACTTGGAATAGTTTATTATACACACAGTCAACTGAAGCAGTGGGTAGTTTCAACTTGACTTGACTTATTTAAAATATCGTTTTTGTTGTATTGAATTTGGAAATACTAATTTCCATCTCCTTATCGTAATCTTGATACGTGTATTCTAAATAACAGATTCTTAATAAAAGAACTTACGGATTTCAAACTGAGAAATGGAAATTAATTATTTTACATTGTAGTTTGACAACGCAGTTGTACTAAAAGTTAATCGTAGATTTATAATTATGATAAAATGCTTAGTTTTTAGCCTAAGGTACACGAGTAGGCAATCACAGCCAAATCTTATGGTTTAAGTTTAAATTTAAGTTAGTTTTTATTGTCTACAAGTACAACTCTGAACATCATCTGTTAGACAATATTGATGTTGGTAGCAACGTTTCTAAAATTTAGCATGGTTATAATTTTTTATAACTATAATTTGATAATTTTAACGTTAAAAAATTAATAATATATTACAATTTACAATTCATTATGACAGTGCAAACATTTTAACTAAATATTAAAGCAACCACAGACCTAGATGGTAAAGAGTATGGAGTAATCTGTTGAAGATATACAGAAGAAAAGTACTTATGGGAGAAAGTGGTTAAACGGAATACTCTTTAATAGGACTGAAATTTGGATTGGCAGACAAGAATTTTGAATTTAGGAAAGTTTAAGGTTAATTTTTTTTAAAGGAAATGTTGCTCCAGATCTACGGCCACTGAGTTTCAAAGGGTGGGTAGGTTGGAGTGTCACCCTGTGACATGGAACTCTTTTGGAAAATCGATTAGGAATGGAATGTCGATGAGCCAAGGAAAGGGATGGGTTTCCACTACTATTACCGTTGTTAACGGCACTTGTACTAATGCTAGTGCTACGAGGTTTTCTGAAGCTTAAAGTAACAGGTCCGTGGCTTGTCCTAGAAGATGGAATGAAATCAAAATCAGTATGGCTTGTAGGGTCTAAAAAATCAAAACTGAAAGGTCCTTCAGAATCAGATTCTGAGGAGTCTGTACAATTTTTTCCAAAATCAGTTGAAAAAGGAAGGACGTTGTTATTCTTGTTATTTAAAAAGTCATCAACAACTTCTGTAGTTTTATCACCTTCATCAATATTTTGTGTATCCTCGCCAATATTATTACTACCTTTTGATTTGTCGTCTTCTGTGCTAGCGACTTCCAAGGATTGAGATCGAGAAAGTTGTGCATGTGGTGGGGTGTGGAAGTCGATAAGTTGAACACTTTGATCAGAGTCATCAGCACGAAGACGTTCATCTTGTAATGTCTTATTAGGGCTGAGGTTAAACTGTAGATGTGGAATCTCAGGGTGAAGTTGAGGAATAGTGGTTGAATTTTGATTTTCATCGGTTTTATCAAAGGGATCGTGATTTTCATGGCCGTGATCTGGTTTCAAGGGGTAAACCATGTAGACGGAACTGTACGCTGATTTTAACTTAAACTCATTAACCTCGGTCTGAAGATGTCCCTTGCTTTTAATATTTTTCACTTTTTGTGATCTTTTAAATTTTGATGGAGGGCTATCAGCAGGGGTAGAGGACAGGGTGGAAGGCGATGATAGAGGGGTACTTATCTCTGAGCAAAGAACCGAGCTCTGATCAGATCCGGGTTCTTTCTCATCCCTTTCATTTCCTGTATTGTGGGCAGTTTCGGTTTCCGCTTCGGGGCTAGTGTTATTAGTAGTAAGTGCGTTATTGTTATTAGTTATCTCATCTTTATGCTTATCTATGTCATATTGATCAGTATCTAGATTATTAAAATTAAATTTACTATTGGCGATGATGTTACCTGCGTCTTCTTGGGTACCTGATTTATCTAATAATATATTTTCATCTAGCTGTATATCGGCATTATTATCGTTTTCTTTTTGACTATCAGTTCTAAAGTTATAGTTGGTACTGATCTTACCATACTTTTCACTTGCAGCACTAATAGCAGCTCGGACTTCTTCCATTGTCTTGGCAGTTTGTGGAGATGGCAAGTAGGGATTTTTCGCAGATGGTTTCTTAGATGATGATGTTGCAGGTCTTGACCGAAGCTGTTCAAATTCGTTTGTTTCAAAAGCCATGTGCTCTCCAATCCTGACGAGCTCTGCGAATGTATTTGTATTGTTGGGAGAATACTTTGTAAGATAAGCTAACGACGTCGTGTTATTGTTATCGGATGTAGCAGTGGCTGCAGAGGTAGATGGCCTTTTTGATTGGTCTTGTTTTAATGCAGTTTGCTTCCGGGTTGAGCTACTTGACGTTCCTGACGACAAATGTAAAAAAAATTGTAATCGTAAAACCAATTACTATTAACTATAAAATAAGAGTAGCATACCAGGTTTGCTGGAAGGATACACCCTCTTCATTCCAGGAATGATAGAGTCGTCTTGTTGAGACTTACCCAAAGATCTCATTTTATTGAGAAGAGTACCGGTCAGAGATTTATCATTTCCATCAGAATTTGAAATAGCTGCTAATGTCTGCGCTTGAGTTGAGGATACAAATCCTGAAAAAATATTTGTATTCTTCATCCGAAGTTTTGTCAAAAGGTCCATGAAAGTGAGATTTTCCGCTGTCGGGGGAAACATATTTTGCTGTCGTGGGATTGTCTGTTGTGCGTATGGTGTTCTTCGATGATTTGAATTCTTTGATGTCATCACACTACGGGAATTATTTTTTAGATAACAATATGAAGTACATGCGCATGAAAGAGAATTACATAAAAACTTCAATTGGTAAGACCTTACCTAGGCCAATCAATGTCTCGAGTCAATTTCTTGCCATGGATAATAAGATCATGACCACTGAACTGCTGAACTGCCATGGACCCTGGGTTCTGTCTATAGATCATCTCAAACATTCCGACATCTGCATTCTTATTTGCTTTTCTATCGATTACCACTAGTGAATTAAGAAAAAAAATGTTCAACCCCGTCCCAAAGATATGCCTCAATGGTATCTATATTTGTACCTTTAATTGTATCCTCTAAGCATTGAGCACACATCCTTGCAGTTACACTAGTACTGGCAGCCATGCAGGGACATGAGTTAATTTCAATTAGCCAAGGATTAAAATCTTCTGATAACATAAAATCCGCTCCATAAAGCTCAAAACATCCTTTTTTCGATTCAACATTTTCTTGTGAAGCTAAAAGGACCCCAACAATGGCTTGCTTCATACCAGCGTAGATTTTTGGCCATTCCTAAATAAATCATACAAAGAAAGTTTGTCAGGAAAAGTTTGGGCTATCAATTTCATAAAGTTAATGTTAGTTTGCCACTTGCATCCATTTTGCCAATGGTCTTAAGGTAAGCCTGGAAGGTGTAACAATCCCACATGTTCTCATCCGGGAGAGCGGAATCCCGAAGTTCCGAGTTTTGATATCTGCACTGGATTGCATTATTACACAGATGAATACTTTCATGAAAGTCCTCTAGGATGTAAGGTTTCGTACAGAATCTGATATAGCTTTCCCTGTGATGAAAGATAGTCAATTAATTTCAAAGTTTGTTCAAAGATTCAAAATTATTGAGAAGACAATAACTTACTTATAAAACCAGACAGTCAAGGGGCTCCAATCAGTAATGATGAACCACTGCCGGATGTCAAACTTAGTTTTATACACCAACAAAGGCCGTTCCATATATTTTTGCACTACCCAGTTAGACTCTCTGTAATTGTTGTGATTCAGAAGCTCCATAATTTTGTCCAAAGTGTTCATAATCACAATCCCTTTACCCCTGGACCTTGCACCGGGTTTGCAGATCCACATATTATACACCCCGTCCAAATGAGCTTGTGGCCAGTACTGACCGATTCTATGCAAAGTTTTCTTTGCCATTTCATACTTCAACTAATAAAAATATCAATAAACATTCAGTAATAAATAGGAGATCATAACATAAACGAAAACTAGTATACAAACCCCAACCGTGTTTTTGACAGTACCTTAATTGTCTCAGTATTTTCGAATCGGATCTTTTTCTTTCCGTGAACAACTTGGTAGTATTGAGAGACGAAGGCATCCCAGTGCTGAGACATGAAATTGGGTGGGAGAAGCCAGTCAATGTCTTCATGACGCCTCATTCTTATGTAATTTCCCAACTGTCTGCAGGCAAAGTCGATTGACAATGGAGTGACTTTGCTATTAGAGTCGACAAGTGCTGGAGCCCCTTTGTTTTCAAAGGTTTCAATAAAGTGTCTCAAGTAGCTCATGCAAGCTGTCAATCTAAAGTCTTCTTGGAAAGCTTGTCTCTCATCTTCTAAGCAAAGTCGATAGCATCGAGGAAAAAACGTGTCGGATAGTCCTGCTTCGCTAAACCAGTGCATTTGCTGTAGGCAAGCTGTTAATCCAACCTGTATCAGATAGAATTTTCAACTTCATTAAATATTTCCAAACAATCTTACATCCCAAATCCCACACTCAAACAGATACCACTATTTTTTAATTGACAAGCATATTTTTATGGACCACACCTTGGTAGTAAACCAAGCCTTTGGAAATCGATTGATGACTTGATCCTTATGAAGATTTTTCCAGTCTATATTATCTCGTCGAATGACCCAAATAAAGTCAGGTGGATAATCTCTCAAGTTCCTTGCCACCCATGCGGCATCTGATTCATCCTCGTAATTCCTGTCCATGTCTTAATCACAAAATAAACCATGATATAAAATAATAATCAATACACCTTTATCATGCCCGTTGAAGCTTTTCTTTTCTTTGTTCATTTTAACATTCACATTGCATGACAAAAGACAATTTTCATCTCAAAATAGGCTATCAACAGGTTTGTATATTATTATACATGTTTATTTCGATTGGATACACAATTATGATAATGCTCAGCCAAATAATAAACAATCGATCCGTCGATTAGGAGTGATCATGATAATAAAATAACAATAATAATACATTGTAGGTCGCAGCATTGGGATTTGTGTCTGATTTCTTTAAGATAATAAAGAACAATGAGTCCTAAATTCAGGGAGAAATAAAAAGGGTATCATCCATCTCATTAAAATGATAAGTATGCAGTATGCCTATATGTATATAAACTGGCTGACATTTTCTTAATGTTCATGTTTAAACCGCGGTGTCTGCAAGCTTTTTATAAAACGGATATTGATATTAAATTATCTTTCTTAATTCTTATTTATGCCTATGCATTTAACTTCATTGAAGTTTAGAGAAAAGTAGGAACAAAGGGAAATCGATGCAATGGAAATCAGCTAATTACCATAAATTTTCTTTTAAGATATGAGCAATCCGAACATTTGTAAAATTTTCTTTGAGACGATACTTTTTTTATAGTCAAGTCATTCTTCGTAATCACCTAATCACGATCAATTAATCACCTTACCAAATTTTACAAAAATGTGAGTTCCCTAGCTAATAAGATACATAAATGAATAGACATGAACAAATGTAATCAACCCCATAATTTACGCATGACGCTTTCAAGATTAATCTGCGGTCTATGCACGAGAAAACAGATATCATGTTACCATTATAATTCTAATTTGGTATTGAAAGGGTGTAATAAAATTCATAACTATAATCATGGCACATCAGGCAGGATGACTATGACGATGATGAATTGGAAGGACTAGATACGAGAAAGTACCAGTCACAGAGAAACCACCTTGTGCACATTTTTCTCCACCACTACCGACCGAGTAAAAGTAATTTTCGTCACCCGTCAAGTCAACATCACCTAGAAATTCTTGCGTGTGACCTCAATTCGGATTCTTTTCTATATAAAAATATCATGAATGAAAGTCTAGCTGTGATGTGAATGTGATGTGACCATCCGTATGTGAAAACTCTACATTTTAGTGGCATCAATTTCACGGTCATGACGCATCCGGAATATTTAACTACTTTTACAAATCACCGCTCAACTAACTAAATAGCTACTATGGACAGACTTTTCACCACTAACCACTACATAAATACATGCATATAATCTACTCTGAATAAGCTTTTAGTCATCATCATCAGACAGTAAGGAAAGTAGGTAAAAGTTGCAATAAATAAGGAAATTGGAATCCCCGTTGGTGGATTCAATAGCCGAATCTAGGTTTAACAGAGCATAATTCATCCAC
>JAQFYJ010001142.1:0-10088 GCA_034694685.1 Isotoma anglicana | reverse complement strand
ATTCAAGGACGAAAGTACCCACGTGTGAGATATACATTCGACCGTAAGGTACATTAAGTTACGTAACATAAAATAATCAAGTTAAAGATAATATGATGTCATAAATCATTTCTAATACATCCGTTTTTTGTATTTCTCAACTCTTCTTTTCTTATTAAATGTGAAATTTTCCTCGTGTCATCAACAGAAGTTTATGTATTGTGTTTGTTAAATCGTTAACAATTAAAACGTTCATGCTTCTCCATGCATAGAATTAGTACAGATACCACTTCTCATAAAAGTGTTTTTGTATGGCAAATCTCTCTCAAATGAAAGTCATTTCACCTTTCTCTTACTAATCAAACTTTTATTTGTTAAATATTCAGGGATAAAAGTTTTCAAAGAATTACTTATACTCCTTGTAACACTAAGTTTTGTCATTAAAGTCGACACCAAGGAAAGGATCTTGAAGAATTCATTATCTCTGTAAAAGTCATGTACAATCTGCGAAAGGGAGGATTCTTGCCCTGGGGCAAATTGACAAATGTTTGGAAATTCGCTTTCACCTTAATGAATTTCCACATAAGTTCCAGCCAAAGCTAAGAAATGAGAAAACAGGGTTGGTTTCAATGAATCCTGGAAATGCATGCGTGCTCTCCACCCTTCCGATCGACAACGTACCCGAAATCGGGTAGGGTTCGGGTTTTTCGCAGTCCTATCTGGTAAAAGTAACCTATGTATTGGAGTCTGGAATGAGAGTGTAACTGGAGCCGGACAGAGAGATCAATATCCCAATCCCAAACATGAGATTCCAAGTTCACTTTCTGTGGAAAGTCTGCCCCATCAAAAAGGGAGGATTTTTCTGCATTTTCCCTGTTAATTCACAAGCAATTTAATCTCAGGAAAACAATTTTGTTATAAAAGACCTCTTCTTCATTATAATATTTCCAGTTCTTCCAACAATACCTCCGAAATATTTTACCCAAAAACTGAACCACATTCCTCAATACATCTCTGAAAGACTACAAACTAATCTCTTGTAGTCTCATTTTATTTTGTACCAATTTAGATCTGCTGATAGGGTCACTCATACGTATTTCTTCCTGCAAGAGATACATTTGAATTGAATACCTCAGAGGCAGAAGAATATCAAAGAGCAATGCCGGTTTTAATACACTAAGCGTTTCACTAATCCGTTTTGCACAATTGCACAATCACTGGTGTTCCAAACGACGAGATTTTATCTGAAATAAAAAATCCTTTGACAGATAGAGTGACATTTATATTCAGTACAACAAGATGCAGCCGCCGCCTATGAGAAAGGTGAGGTCTTTGATTGACATTTGACATTTCATTTTCATTGTTATTTTGTAAACAATCTTTACATTTATTTCTAAAACATCATATCTTTAAAAAATTACAATCCACAACGTTCCAATGTTTTATTAGACATGAACATAAAATCCAGAGTTGATTAAAAATCGATTAATGGAACATTTTTTGTACACATGGACTTGGCGATTTTTTAGGCAGAGTCTAGCACACTGGTTGTGTAATTTGATTCAGCGTGTGTATGGTAAATGTTATCGGATACATTTCCTCGATCATGGAAATTGAAATTATGTGTAACGATACAGGTTTCATGCTCCAAATAAAGAGTTTATGCACCCATGCAATGTGTTCCAAAGATGAGCGTGGGTTGTTGGAGCGTGTCGTGAAATGCCATTTCATTAGATGCATTAGACTTTTACCGTCTGTTTCTGAACGAATGTTTTCACATGTCTATTTGTCAGACAAATAAGTTATTTTACATGAGATAGAGATTATAGGTCAAACTCTCTGAGTTTTAACTTACTTAGTTGTCTACTTGAGGACAAGGGCAAGAAAATGTCATTTGTTGTGAAATAAATTACATAAGAATGCAAAACTGGCTCAAACAGAGTACATTTATTGTCTGGTAATAAAAAGGATAAATCAAATTAAAAAGATATCAATCACAATTTTTCAAATAGGTTTTGTAAAACATCGATTCTCAGCATATTGGAAATGTCAACCGTTCTTTATTCAATTGAATTACTAAAAAGCTGTTAAAAGATATTTACAGTTGGATTTTATGTATTGAGCTTTAAAATGTCACAAATGATTATGAAAAATATGTGATTTTTTTTTAAATCGTAATGATTGCTGTGCTTTGCAGGGTCCTTATTTGAAAACTCTGAAGCACGTTCATACAGAGCAGGTTGCGAGGCTTCAGGCGAAAAACCAACACGAATGTGATTTACTGGAAGACATTAAGTAAGCTCGAGTATCCTTCAACATTTTAAATTTTATAAATAGTTTGAATGAAGGTTCATTATACAGAAGACTCTTTCCAATGATACGGACTGCACAGTCAATGTTATTAAATTTCAAAATACTGCACAGCTTGCAGTATGAAAAAAACAAGTCTTTTTTAGACAAATTAGTCGCTACCTTTTACAAAACACGTAATTTTAGATCCAAGTTTTTATGTCAAGCTTTAGTATTTTTATTTTTGTAAATATCTTGACATTTGACATTTTAAATTTATTACCATTACCACAAAGCTATCAATTTCTAACTAGTATTGTCTTTCCAATTAACTTTGAAATACCTTCGTAATGAAATTATTCAGTGAGATAAAATATCACAAAAAACAAATACTATACTGAAAAATAATACTAATTCAAATTGAGGAATAAAGACTATCGTCAATTAAAATAAAAAATTGTACAGACAAAGATGAATATATTCCAAATGACGCTGAATTGACCTCGTTTTTTTATTTACGTAATTAGGAGTTTTACAAAACAACGCTCAGCGATTGAAAAGAGCTATGCCGATGTAAGTGAATTGAAATATATATTTTTTAAATTTATTATACCTAATATGCATACAGTCAGTACAGAAAAATCAGTCGAAAATTTATTTTCGAATCCACCCTTTAAATTAGGCTTTACTCAAAATATCCAACGCGTATCTCAACAAAAAAATTCCATCAATACCTGATCTAAGGGACGACGATGGGGATGAACAATGGTAAGTAAAAATTAACTGCAGTCAAATACAGAAGGATAAAATAACTTTAAGTAAAATGCAGAGCCAGATTTACTTAAAAAAACACATTTCGCAGGAATGTTTGGAACGTTTGGCGAACAGTGCTGGAAGAGAATGAAAAGTTGGCAAAAGCAAGGCTCGCAGCGGTAGAAGTTTTCCAGCAACAAATAACGGAAGATGCGAAAGCGATTCGTCAAATAAAGCTGGCAGCATGTAAAAAATACCTCGATCAACTTCAAGTTGTCCAAAAAGAAGTACAGTATAGCGTTGCACTGTTAGACACAAACAAGAAACTCTACTTTGAAGAGGAACATCTCGCACATGATGTCAGGGACAAGGCACGCGATGTCGAAGAAAAGTAAGATGTATCCAATATAATTTTGACCTTGGAATATCCATATCAAATCTGTCTACGTAAATCGTATCCTATTACATTTTAGTTGTTAGAAACACAAACAAATTTCCTCATTAAAACGACTAGACTGTTACATACATGAGGTTGAGGTACATAATTTATTCATGCATATACGCCAGGTTTTACAGAAAAATAACCTTCTACCCGTCCATACCACAAATTATGTTTAAGCATCAAGAGTACAATAGGAACAGTTTTTAACAAAAACAATTGGAAAGAGAAGATAATATGCAACTAAAAAAAATCATTTACCTAGTTTGCTTCAATGTCATTTTAGTTATTTCCTTGATTCAAACCGTACGAGAAAAGTTCTAACGTTCAGATTGAGATTCAAATGGATCAAATCTGACATTAAGTTATTACTTCACTTTACAAAATTTGGATACTCGATAATCAATAATATGGAATAAAATATGTGGCTATATATATCCTTTTGTCAAAGTCAGCTAAATTAGATTGACAATAACAAAATAGTATTTTTATTTCATTTTGAGATGTCTTATTTTTGTTAATGTAAATTTGTATGTGACAGGTTGAAGAAAAAGAAGGGATCCATTTTCTCCACACTAACAGCTCTGAAAAGAGAGAGCGTAAAGGTAAGGTGATTGATAAAGTTGTAAAGAAAAAAATAAAATCTTGCTGCCTTTTAAGTGTTAATTGCAGAAAACAATATAATCCTCTATTAACTATAAAATGAAACCTAAAAAATTAATCCAAACCTGCTACCTAAAATGATGCGTAAAACAATTCTACCACATTTGCTGTTTGGCTAATTTTAAATCTATGTTTATGCAAAAAGCTAATGTTATATGTTGACCTAAAAGGATGAGTGTTTGTAACGAATGACTTTCACTGACAGAGAGCAGGAAAGGGGAAAGAAGATCTGCTTCAAAAAGTATATACTCAAATTTCTATATCACGGAGTTTCAGTTTTTTTAAAGTGTATTTGTGTGCATGCCAATATTATGTTTGTTGTTTTTTATTTCATTCCTTAGGTCTTGTCAGTGCCACAATCTTCTTCTCATTGAACTATACTTTATTTAAGTTTTTCATAGAAACTTTCATAAAGTATTCTCCAATACGAGTGGCACCCAAGGCTATGGCTGTTATTGCATGCACTTGATATTTTTGAAGTTTGACTGTAGAACAAATTGTACTCAAATACATTTGGCTCTTAGGTGTCATCCAAAAAGGAAGTTTGTGAAGAAAAGTCGACTGGAGCTAGGAATGATTATTTACTAGCCTTGGCCATTGCTAATGCCCATCAAGATCGCTATTACAATGTAGATTTGGATGAAACCCTACGTGTATGAAGACATCATTTATCTTATTTCGAATAAATTGTTAGTATGTGCTTTTTGAGGACTTAATTGATTGAGTTATTAATTTAACAGAATCTAGAAGCAGAAGTTTACGCAAAGTTGAAAGAATACCTTACGATTCTAAGCCGAACGGAACTTCTTACTTGTTCTGCAGCTCAGAATTCATTTACAAAAATACGTGACCAAGCTCAAATGGTAAAGATTTACTGAGTACAACATTTAATTATTAATGAACGTACAATGAACCTACTTGTAGAATTTGATTAAAATACGCGTCTTTTTCTTTCTTTCTTTAAAAATGCAGTTATCGAGGGATTACAACGTAATGTGCTGCGTACAGTATTATCCAGTTTTGAAACAGCATATCCGTTATCCATTCGATCCATGTGATGGAGATACATGTACAAAAATCACATGCGACCATGGTGCCGGTTCCATTCTCTCCCGTGAAGCCAAAAAGTGGGCGACCAAAATAGGCAAAGAAGTTAAAACCATCAGAGAAAGTCAGAAAAAGCTGACGTACCTGATGCAACTCAAAGAAGCTGGCAATAAAGTAAGGAAATTAGTTCACTTCAAAGTAATAAAAAAAGTGTGTTTGTTTTTGAGTAAAAGTTTCTTTTGTACTGTCAACCTTTCTTCTATGTAAATGAATTTGAAGTGTTTTAAGCAATGTACGGATAGATTATGTTCCTTTGGTTGTGTGCGAGTTGAGTGTGAATTGTTAACGCTTTAGTACTTTGCTTTCAGACTGATCCTGATGATGCCAATGGTCCTGACTTAGAAACAAGAATAGATGAACTCCGAGAAATTATACGGAAAGCGGATACCGAAAAAGCAAAAGCAGAAGGAGTAATCGAATGCTTGCGGGATGGAGATGTTAACGTTGATGAATGGATGCAAGATATCGAAAATTTGACCACGACAGTCGATATGGCTCGGTCATGCAGTTCTACTTCTATTAAGACAGACGACTCTAGAGTATGAAAAACCTCGTTAATTTTATGAGTAAAAAATCATAATTCTTACAGAGTGAATCAGTGATTTCCAAAATATACATTGTTTTTAATAGGAACAAAGGCCACAAGCTGAAGCATTTTACGATAGTGATGTTAACGATACCGGATCTGAAAATCTTCGAGAACAGGAAACCTCGTCCACTGAACCACCAGAACGGGAAGAAGATATCGAATGTAGGCAAACTGCAATTTTTAAATTATCTATTTCAGAATATTTTGTAAATAGTTAATAAAGGATTATTATCTTACATTTTCCCAAAACATATGTATTTTAGCACAAATTGAGATTGAAAGGAAAAAAATTGAAGCTTTATCAGCCCAAACGTGGGAGGACCCACTTAAAATTGACTGGGGAGATCACCATGAGGAACCCGAAGAAGAAAAAGTACCAACACCTCCTCTTCAAGGCGTCACTGAGAAGGAACCACGTCCTGAATCCTGGACCGCAGAAACTGGAGAGGCTGGAGGAGTTCGTTGTGTTGCAATATATACCTATGAGGTAAGAAATAGATCTAACTTATGCGTTACAACTGGTTAAAATAATTCCGATAAAAATTCGTTTAATGTTTTCAAACCAGGCTGCAAATCCAGACGAGTTAAGCATAGTTGAAAATGAACATTTGGAGTTAATTGGGGAAGGGGATGAAAGTGGATGGGTTAGAGCAAAGAACTACAAAGGGGAAGAAGGATTTGTTCCCCAGAATTATGTGGAAATTGAAGGGAACAGCTCATCCTCCGGATTTCCTCTTCAACCTCAAATATCATTTTCCTCCGTAGACTACCACGTTCAAGAGACGGAGATGGCCGATGAGCCAGTGGCTGAAGTAATTAAAGACGAGACTGAAGCTCCCAAGGCCAACGGAATCGCTAATGGATACTTGGAGCAAAATGAAGACGAAAATCAAAACTTACCTCAACAAGAGGGTACTCCAACGGTTCCCACTTCCGTTTCTTCAGGCCTAACCACACCGTTTATTAATGAGTATAGGCACGGTGGTAAGTAACAGTAACGAAAATACACTACAAATAATTTGTTCCTATTTTTTAAAGCTTATGCTTTATTTGGCTTGATTTTTAAGATGGTGGAGATTTCTGCAGAGCGTTATACGATTACGATGCGACAGCCCCAGAAGAACTATCCTTCTATGAAGGCCAAATCATCAAAATTCTTCGAAGAGTATGACTTTAATTAATCAAGTTTTATTGTGTAGGCTTATGTACTTTGGTATTTAATTACTATGCCTAACTAAACAGGATGATGATGGTTGGTGGGAAGGAGAATACGACGGAATTACAGGAACATTTCCAGAAATTGTTGTTGAAGAGTGTCGCTGGGATGGAGAACCCCTTTCACCTATGGTAAGCAGCTCATGCTTTCTATAAAGTTTGATCCCATCCAAAAATATTGTCAATCATACATAAATGTACGTGTTAGGGAGAGGATGATGAAGATGACGGAGAAGATGTTTCAGACTCAGGAATCCAGCCCCCATGTTACACACCTCCGGAAATACCTTCACATCTTCTTCCTCCAGAGAAAGTAGTTGTAACACAACCAACGCCCGAGATAGAACAACCTGCAGCGAAGGAACCAGAGAAAAAAGATGGTAATTGAATTAAAAGTTATTCCCTCCTATGTTTCATAATGTGATTGATGTTAACACTACATAATTAAAATGCTATGATAGTGGTTCAAGACCAACCGGAACGCGAACCGACCACAGACAACCGTGATCCTTCATCTGGCTTTGAAATGGCGTTAAGTGGCGACAGACAACAACAATATCAAGCTCACTTTACGGAATCGAACGAACCAGAGATCATCGTCAGTGAAACTCCAGGTAATCATTCCTTTTGTTTTGGGTGACTTCATATTAATTTAATATAGATTTAATAAATTACCTGACTAATGACCTAATGCATTTTTAATAGATATAATGGTTACAATGGAACCTGACAATCCGGAAGAGTCGGAAGAAGGACAGGTAATAGAATCCCTTTCTATTTCCTGATAACGTCAAAAAAGTATTGAAATAAAAATGGTCGGTAATTTTCAGGACGGAGGAGGATTAGACGTTGCTCAAATCGTAATTACTGCAGCAACTCCAATGACCGAAGAGCCCGCTCCCTTCCCCCCAGGTGAAACTCCAGAAGGAGAAGAAGATGAGGGTAAAGAATCTCAAACAGAAGTCAAAAGCGAGGAGGAGACGGAACCGAAAGAGAAAACGAAATCCGATCCAATTACCACCCCAACCGCTGTTGCAACTTCTGAGGACTCCAACCCTCCAGAGTTACCCCCACTGGAAACCCAGTCTGACAAAACTGGAGAAATACAGCCACAAACGCTAGAAAGGGAAGAATCTGAAGAAGGATGGGCTGCTTTTACCGATGATTTGCCTACAGACCATTCCTCCCATTTTCAGACTTGTTCAGTTCCCCGTGTTGTTGAAGTAGAAGTAAAAGATACGTCAGCTTCAAAAATTGAGCCGAAAAAGTCAAGCTTGGAAATTGATGAAAAGGCAAAAATTTCCCTTGGAGAAAGTAACGAAAGTCCCGTAACACCAGAGGAACTCGATGTTCAAAATCTCGCAAAACTAGAATCTCTCAAGGAGTCTGATGCTTAAATTTCAGAATTATTTCTTTATGTCCTATTTTCAAAATGAACACAATTAAGCCCTGAAACAACTAATCATAGTCTGTCTCAATGACACTAAAGCGTATGTTTTATGCTTACAATATTATTTGAAAACCTTCGGGTACATCCACTCGAACATCCCTGTAGTGCAGAAAAATAATTACGTCAAAGATTGTTAAATGTGTCTTATAGAAAGGAGACATGAAAAAACTACTAAGCATACATTATATAGCAACAAAGAGTTTAGGGTTACCCGGAGTTAATTTTGCAGGAATTTAAACTTAAGGTTACATTCATATTACGAGTAAATGCAACTGTGTATTAAGAATCTTTACATTTACATAAGAAATCAAATTTTCTCACTTGCAAAATAGTAAAGATTGTATTATCTTCCGTAAATCATTCCAGCATTATGAGTAAAGATTATTAAAAAGGAGAAATTATGAAAAACGTTATGCGTATAAAAAGGGTTGTTACTACTATTGGAGAAGCAATTTATTTCCTAATAATTCAAAATATTCTCGTCTTCACATTATTTTTCTTTTACATTTAACAACATTCCAAAAAGTGGTAAGGATTTTTGTTACGGGGGATTCTATGATTTACGTGTGTGTTTGTAATAATGTATGCGTAATGTACTAATAAGTACTCAAAGACCCAATTGTACAAGCCTTATCACTACTTCACATCCCATTCTATAATGTATCCGAACCCGAAGCACACAGGTTTATCCTCGGATTGTATGGTTAAAAATTAAATTCAAAGTGTAATTATTTAATTAAACGTGTCCATAATTTTGTTCTTCCAGTCAGTGTGTATTCGAAAAGCAACCTACAAAAGAATATCTTAACGGTTCCTTTTGACGAGTATTTGATACGTCGATGATAACATCCCAGCTTAGTTTTCTTTGCTTATCAAATATCAAACCTAACCTAAAATGTACTTGATATTTGATAATTGAAGAATATATAACAACTCAACCTGTTAAATCAAATGTTTAGTCATTCAGTACCTTATTATTATTGTGTATGGATTTTTAGTGTGTTCACCTCAAGAAAACGTAATAGAGATGATTTAGTGAATGAGTCGCAATATAAGTGTCATAATGAACCCGTAAGCATTGTCAGTTGAATGTTGTATAAATGTGAGGTAGGTTCTAGATCCTATGAAATAATTAAATATAAATTAGAAACCTGCTCGAGTCAATGTTATATAATTGCAATAGCCATAAGAAGGCCTTCCGATTTATTGGTGATAAGCCAATAGGTCGTAGTTCCCTTGTATGATATTAAGTAAGGTCAATTAATCTAAATAATTATCAGATTCATTATAGGTTTTTTCTTACCTGCAAAACTCATGTGTTCTCATAGGATTATTATCAAACACATTCATTGCAAATTTTTGAAGAATTTATTGTGGAATTTAACTTCAATATGTCATAAAAGATTCAACACCTTTAAAAACCACTTATGGTTTTGTTTTTAATGGCCAAAATTCCATTTTATTTGCACATCAGTAACAAAGAATGTGAATAAAATGAAGGAAAAAGGAATTTAATGGACCCTTGATATGAATAGGTTCTTTAGAATAATTGTTTTAAAATGCCATCGTAAAAATTCATTATGATACTCAAAGTGTATTTATTT